>PVKU01006568.1:0-101464 GCA_004027475.1 Anoura caudifer
AGGACTGGTCTGAATAACCTAACCTGCAACATCCCTGGAAACAGAACCAGACGTGCGATGTGTTCTAAATAAAACACTTAAATTGAGTTTGAATCTAAGTCTGATGCAAAGTGCAACGGAACACTTTGTGAAAACAAACCTGACCAGAAATTAAATGCATGAACCTACCCCAGGGTCTCAGAAATAGTGATATTATTATTCTGTAATAAGTATGTACTGGCAGGAATTTCACAGTGTGCTATTCAGGGAATCAAAGCACAACTGAAAACTGAATTTTAAAAAATCACCTCTGTACTTCAAGAGAAACCTTTGCAATTAAGGACAAAGAACCAAAGATGCCCCTCAAATAATAATAAGGGGTCTTATTTAAAGATACAACAACCCAACTAACCTGGGGTGATACAAGAATGGGATGGAATGAACAGAAAAATATCAAAACACCGCTTTAATCAAAGAAGAGAAATTGAAGACATTGAAACCTGTCCTACCTGTAACTGTTTAAATCTTGTAACTAAAGATTTTCACCAATTTTATGATGAGGAACCATTATAACTTCACTCTATGTTCTCTATGTTACTCACAAGATTAATTTTGTTAAACAATTCTACTTCAGTTGATTTAAATAGTGTGCATCTCCCTTATTACAGTTTAGTTTAGTCATTTTCTACTAATTCTTTTGGACTCTATGTAACATCTAAAGTCAAAGAGTGTGTCCAGGAAGTGTCATTGACAGACATCTGAAAGAAGAGAGATGTAATTTTGCCAGATTGTTACCCAACCAGGCTTGTTTCAAGCAAAAAAAAGATACAGATATGTAAAGGAAAAAATAAATACAAGGTCCATTGAGAAATTATCCAGCCATGCACTATGAAAAATAGAGTCATTTATTAAAGAAGATACAGGACAGAAGAAACATTGTACGCAGGACAATGACATCTCAGTCCCCGTCAAAGTAGGTACCTTGGAACCTCACACAGTTCTTCCACTCGCCATCAGCTGCCCTGTCGTATCTTCCTGAATCTCATCTACAGTCTGAAATCTCTTCCCTTTCAAAGGTGATTTTAGTTTTGGGAAAAGCCAGAAGCCGCAGGGAGCCAAACCTGGGCTGTAGGGGGGCTGAGTCACCTGGGCAACTTGATGTTTCACCAAAAAACTCTGCAGGAGACGTGATGCCTGAATAGGCACACTGTTGTGGTGAAGCTGCTAATCACCAGTTGCCCACAGCTGTGGCCTTTGGAATCATCGGAACAGTTTCTGCAGAAGAATGTTCATGCTTAATGCGAAAGTTCATGCAGACTCATTGCTCTACTCGCTCAGTCGTTTTGAATGTGACAGCCACACAGTGCACATGCTCACTCAACGGCATCTACTGCCCCTACTGACTAGGAGACTGAAGTCGTCATTGTTCATGCACGTGCATTCGAGCCCCCTCTCCTTGGCTGCCAAGTTACATCGGTGTTGGTGCAAACCATTCTCATTATATTAACAATAGCCAGACTTTTTCTGGGCAGACCTTGTATGGTGTTTGTTTACGTGTTCATTTTGTTTTGTGTTCTGGGTAGGAGCATGGGAATTGAGTCTCCAACAGAAAGATCAGTACTTTGGAAGTTGTGTAATTATTATGTAATATACACATTTCTTTCTATTCATTTCTACTTAAAAAAAAAATGTCTGTTCCCTAAATGTTTGACCTTTAAAAGACTGCATATTAAAAAACTTAATCATAACATTTTCAAGTTAAAATGCTTTTTTTATGGAAACCTTCATTACTTAAAGGCTTTGTCATCCACTTTCTTGATCAAAATAGGTAGTGACCTGTAAAATAGCCAAGAACTTTTTAGCTGGAGTGGATTTTTCCTGATGGATGAAGGAGCAGGCAAAGATTCTTAACAGTAAAGTGTGAGCAGATAATTTTATGTGACAGCACCATTATAAATGAGGCCATATAAGTATGAAGTAGTTCACATAATTTACTTCTATCAAGTTCTCCTGATTAAAAAAGCAAGGTGTGGTTCAAAAATTATCTGAGTCTCCAATAATTGTTGGCCTCTCTCTAAGTCCGACTACATGAGAATACACTAGAGATTCTGGAAAGGAAGCCATGTCATCATTGGCAAGAAGGCTTCCAGATCTGGCCCCAGCTGGTTTAGCTGCCTCTTCCAACGCAGCATGAAGGATGAAACGGGTGCACGCAATCGCCTGACGTTTCATATATTAAAATCCGAGAATCACCGTAACAGTTGTAAGCTTTATCAGAAATCCCAGATATGGGCATCTTTTCAAGATCTCGAGCACTGAAAGGATCTTTTGTAATACTGCACACTGTACAGCAAACATTGTTGTCATCAGCAGGTTTGGATCTTCGGGGAGTCTGCATTCTGTCAAAGTTTTTGGCAGAGGTTCAGGTAGAGAAACATTTACTTTAAAATGATTAATGATTCCCAACTCTACTTTGCCAAGGACCAAGCTTTTTGTTCTCTCTCTTTAGTCATTGATCCTGAAACACTTCTGCAATTTACTCAGCTTTCAAATTAACATATATATACTTTGAAAAATATACATACTTGATTAGATCTTTCTTTTCCCTGGAAACTGACCATGGCAGACTCCTTTGGACAAGCATTGTGGAAATATTTATTTCATTAATATTTCTATTTGAATGGCGTAATTTAATTAGTCTATTTCTAAGCCCACATTTTATGACCAGCTGGTAAAGCCAGGATTCTGAGATATGACTTTGATTTGATAGGGTTTCAATAACGCAGTTAACTGTAACAGTGTGTAGCACTTCCTATTACACGGTGATACTATTAAACTACTTTGCAATAAACAATCGAATAATCTAAGACTCAATTTTTTTCCCAGTACTTATGACCTGGAGCTAAGAAGGTAAACTTTTACATGCTTATAAATATAACCTATGTTATATAATTCATTTATATTAATAATGAAATATACTTAAAAACTTTCCGACAAAGGAAACATTTGCTTCATGCCTCTCTTTATTAAATGTTCTTTGCTTTAAGGAAAGGCTTTTCCTCCACCTGAAGGTGGAGGAAGGAGATGAATAGAAGTATTGTATTTTTGGGGGGTGTGCATGCACATAAACATCTGTATTTCCTAAAATTTCTACCTAGTGAGATAATGTAATTCTTTAACAAAACTTACTATGCTTTTATTTAAATATATATTTAGGTGTCAGGTTTTAAAATAGTCTACATTTTGTTGGGCATGAGCAGAAAAAATTAAACTCTAAGAAATCATTCTTGGGTCAGTTTTTCATCACTTTATTTTGAAGAAACAGATTGGCTAAGGGAAATAATTTATAGGACATCTACCAACTGGCAAAACTTCATAGAAAAAAACAGTAGGGGACAGACAATATGCTCAGTTCTAATGTGACTCCTTCTGTACCTCCATGGTAGGAAGAGGCCATTTTTCTACACTTCTAAAAGTATCTCTCTTAAACTGACTTATCAACAATTATGATGACCTTCTACAATTAGGAATTATAACAGCTCTCAATCTTTATTGCCTTTTGACTCATTTTATAAAAAACAATTTTTAAAGCCCAGACCTACTTCAAATAAAACTTTCTTAAAATCTCTCCCTTACCGAAAAATCTTTAGGTCCAAAAATGAATGCAGCTATTCTTAAGCATGACTGGATTTTTCTTCTTGACTACAACATATTTTCATCCCTTAGATCATTCACTAAGTATCTATGAATCACCTTTATGTACCAAACCCCATTCCAGACATAGGGATTTGACAATGAACAAACACACAAAAACTCCTGTGTCAAGAAATTTGTAAGTATTTAATGACTTATAGCAGAAGTTTACGAACTATGGCCCTTGACTAAAATTTGAGCCAGTACCTGTTTTTTAACAGCTTTAAGGTATGGTTACTATAAAGAGAATTGCACATATGTAATGCGTACCATTTGATGAGTTTGAACATATGCGAACACCCATGATACCATCACCACAATCAAGGTTATAGGCAGACCCAACACCTCTCAAACTTTCTTTGTTTCCTTTTGTATTGTTTGTTCTGTGGTTGTTGTAAGAACACTAAACATGAGATCTACCTTCTTAATAAGTTTTGAAGTGCACAACAGCACACTGTTAACTATTGGCACTATGGTACACAGCAGATTTCTAGAACTCACTCACCCAGCACAACTGACACTTTATCCCTCCTGAGCAACTCCTTCTTCCTCTTTCCCCTCGGCGGCTGGCAACCACTATTGTATTCTCTACTTCTATGAGGTTGACTATTTTAGACACTTCATATAAGTGGAATAATGCAATATTTATCCTTCCGTAACTGCCTTTTTCACTTAGCATAATATCCCCAAGTTTCACCCATGGTGTTGCAAATGGCAGGGTTTCCTTCTTTTTTGAGGCTTAATAATATTCAACTGTGTATATATACTTTTTTCTAGCCTATTTGTCTGTCAGTGGACATGAGTTGTTTCCATATATCAGTTATTGTGATTAAGCTACAGGGAACATAGGAGTACAGATATCTCATCAAGGTTTTGATTTTAATTCTATTGGACATATATACAGAAGTGGAATTGCTGGACCATATGGTAGTTATATTTTTAATATTTTAAGTAACATCTACATTGTTTTCCATAGATGCTGCACAATTTTACATTCCCAGGAACAATATGGAAGGGCTCCAAATTTTCCACATGCTCAAAACACTTTTTAGTTTTCTTTTTTAATAATAGCCATCCTAATAAATACAAGGTGATATCTCATTGTACTTTTGATTTACATTTCCCTGGTAATAAATAATGCACAGCATCTTTTCATATATCTGTTGGTCATGTGTATGTTTTGTTTGGAGAAATGTCTGTTCAAGTCCATTCCCCATCTTTAAAGGGAGTTGTTTGTCCTTGTTTTTGCTGTTGAATTGTAAGAGTTTTTTTTATATATTTTAGAAATTAACTCTATATCAGATATATGATTTGCAAATATTTTCTCCCATTCGGTAGGCTAACTTCTTATTCTGTTTATTGTTTAGTTTGTTTTGCAGAAGCTATTTAGTTTGATGTGGTCCCAGTTGTCTAGTTTTGTCTAGTTTTCCTTTTAATGACTGATCTTTTGGTGTTACATTAAAAAATCATTGCCAAGACCTAAGTCAAGAAGTATTTACCATTCTTCTAGGATTTTTAGTTTCAGGTGTTATGTTTAAGTTTTTAATACATTGTGAGTTGTTGATTTTTGTGTGTAATATAAGATTCCAATTACATTAATTCACATGTAGATATCCATTTTTTTTACCATCATTTGTTTAAAAGTATATCCTTCCCCCATTGTGAATTTTTGGCACACTTGTCAAAGATCAGTTGATGGAACAAGCATGGGTTTACTTCTGGGTTCTATGTTCTGTTCTGTTGGTGTATCTGTCTGCCTTCATGTTGGCACCATATTGTTTTAATTGCCATAGTTTTGTAACTTATTTTGTAATCAGGAAGTGGGACACCTCCAACTTTATTCTTCTTTCCCAAAAATGTTTTGGCTATTCAGGATCTTCTGTAATACCATGTAAATTTTAAGATTTTGTTTTCTGTTTTGATAAACAGTGCCACTGAGATTTTGATGGGGAAACCATTGAATCTAAGGTGACTTTGGGTAGTATGAACATTTTCCTATTAAGTTTTCTCATCCATAAACATGAGATGTCATTCCATTTGTTTGTATTTAATTTTTTGTCAGTGTTTTGCAGTTTTCAGAATACAAGTTTTTAATTTCATTGGTTAAGTTAATTCCTAATTATTTTATTCTTTTTGATGCTATTATAAATGGTGTTGTTTTCTTAATTTCCTTTTTCAGATTTTTTGTTGTTAATGTATAGAAATGCAACTATGAATGTGGATTTTTGTATCTTTTACTGAATTTATTAGTTCTAGAAATTTTGTATGTACATGCAATCTTAGGGCTTTCTATATCAAGGATTATATTATCTACAACAAAAATAATTTTGCTTCATTCTCTCTGATTTAAATTTATTTCTTTTTCTTGCTTAATTACTCTGGCTAGAACTCCCATTGCCATGTTGAATAGAAGTGGTAAGAGCAGGCTTCCTTTCTTGTTTCTGATCTTAGAAGAAAAGCTTTCAATTTTTCTCAATTATAATATTAGCTCTGAAGTTGTCATATATGGTCTGTGTTATATTTAGGTGCATTACTTTCATACCTAGCCTTTTTTTTTTTTTCATGAAAGGGTATTGAATTTTGTCAAATGATATCACATTATTGATTTGTGTATATTGAAACATTCTTGTGTCTCAAGAATGAATTTCACTGGGGTCATACTGTGTGCTGATCTTTCTAAAGTGCTGTTGAATTTGATTTACTGGTATTCTGTTGAGAATTTTTGCATCTATATTCATTGCATCTATATTCAATAGTTTTCTTTTTTTTGTGGTGTTTTTTTCAGGCATTGACATCAGGATAATAATGCTGGCATCTTAAAATGGGTTTGAAAATGTTCCCTCCTCTTCAGTATTTTATAAAAATTTGAGAAAGATTGATATTAATTCTTCTTTAAATGTTTGGTAGAACTCACTAATGAAGCCACCTAGCCATGGCCTTCTCTTTGTTGGGAAATTTGTGGTACTGATTAAATCTCCTTACTCATTACCAGTCTGTTCAGACTTTCTTGTTCTTGGTAGGTTTCAAGTATCTAGCAATTTATCTGTTTCCTATAGGTCACCCAGTTAGTTGGTGAATAACTTCATGGTACTCTCTTATGATCCTTTTTATTTTTGAGGAATTAGTTATAATGTCCTTTTTTCATGTCTCATGTTATTAATTTAAGTCTTCTTTATGTTGCCTTGTCTTCTTTATGTTAGCTTTATGAAAGCTAAAGATTTGTGAATTTGTTTACCTCTCCAAAACAAAATCAACTCTTGGTTTCATTGGTCTTTTCTATTGTTTTTCTAGTTCCTATTTAATTGATTTTCTGCTTTAATGTTTATTATTTCCTTTGTTCTGCTAAGTTTAGGCTTAGTTTGTTCTTGTGTTTGTAAAGTTTCATTAGTCCATGGCCACATCCATGTGCATGCCTTATCTCTGGCTGTTCTGGTACCACAGTGATGTAACTGAACAGCTGTTGCTGATACCACATGGCCCTCAAAGTTGGAAATATTTGCTATCCTGCCATTTACAGAAAAAGTGCGCTAACTCTTGATTTATAGCATTACAACAAAACAAAGCTTTAGGCATCATAGTAAATGCAACAAATCAATGTAGAAAGTGCACAACACAAGAAATAAGAGTTTATGTTTAGGGGCAAAGAAACTCACTTTACCTATCATAGAGGCTGTGGTAGACGAAATAATTTCCCACCCAAAGATGCCCATACTCTAATCTCTGAACTAGCGAATGTATTACCTTTCTGGTAAAAAGGGACTTTGTAAATGTGATTAAGACTATTGAGATAGGAGATTACCTAGGATTATCTGAATGGGTGCGATCTAATCACAATGGTTTTAATTGCAAGGAAGCGAGGAGTCACCTAAGAATCTGGGAAGGTGGTATGCTGATGGAAGCAGGCTTCTGAAGATAGACGTCAACAGAAGACAGACACACAGACAAACTGAGACTGAAAGATGAATTTAGATAGAGAAAGGAAGCATGCACTGAGGAATGCAAGTAGCTGCTGAAGGCTGAAAAAGGTGATGGAACACAATTTCCCCCCAGAGCTTACAGACGCATCAACCCTAATGACACCTGGATTTTAGCTCATAAGACTCAGTTTGAACTTCTGACATCCATAACTCTAAGGTAATCAGTTTGTGTGTTTTAACCCACTAGGTTCACGATGATTTGTTACAGCAGCAACAGGAAACAAACCCAGTAGTATAGACTCTGACTCTGGAGTCAGAGAGAGAAAACATACAGAGGTCTGTCTGGAAATAGCCCCACCATTGTTAATATAATGAGAACGGTTTTGCAATATGGATGTAATCTGGCAGGAAAGGAAAGAGAACTGGAATGCACATGAGTGAACAATGATGACTGAGGGGGGGTGGGCTCCACCCGTAGGGCCCCTGCAGCCACCACGGATAAGAATAAGTCTACCAAGACGTGATCTGCTTGGGGAGGAGAGGTGGCATCTTTCAAAGGAGAAATGACAAGAGCCTCTTCCTCAATGGGCTTTTATTGCATCATTTTGCATAGGAATACAGGCTCATTAATCATTGTTAGGCAGTAAGGATCAAACAATAGATAATGTACAAAGAACTCTGAGGGCCTATTTTGAGCCAGGGTCAGATACCTAAAGAGCCATAAAACTTTGAGGAACAAACTCACTTCTTGCTTGAACCCTTATTTAATTGAGAGCATTCTAAACAAAGCAGGTTTCACAGGATTTTACATATTCTTTCTTAGGCCTGATAGCCCTAGGGAACCTGCCCTTTCCAGCACAGGGCTACACCCACCACCAGCATTGTCTCAGGCTTAAGGCATTGTCTCAGGCTTAAGTCAGGCAGGCTAAGCAAGGCAGCCAAGAGATCAGGAGACTTCTTGCAGACAGAATAAGGATTCAGGATATATCAGGATAGCTGAGGGGCAAGGGTCCATCACCCTCTTTTGCTGTAGGCCCCCAGGTCCTTCCTTGGGGCCTCTATGTGATGTGCCTGGCTTAGGTCATTCCCCCCTTGGGGAATCTTACCCATCATTGGCTAACTGATCAAGCATTGGGAGCCAGTTATGGATGAAGCAAAAGGAGCAGAAGCGGTGCCCCTGCCAGGGAGATAAGCCTTGTCTCCTTAGTGGCTTATGGTCTGAAGGTTGCTCACTCAGCCTTAGCCATGGGGGGGGGGGGGGGGTTGCAGCTCCTGAAACCAGGCAGGGCAGTTCTCAACAGATAACTTCACTGTACCAGTCAGTGGGGGTACCTTGAGTGAGCATGTGCATTGGTGTGGCCATTGCATTCAAAATGACTGAGCAAGTAGAACAACAAAGCTGCATCAAGTTTTGTGTTAGGCTTGAATATTCCCCTGCAGAAACTATTTGGAAGATTCCGAAGGCCATAGGTATGGACAACTGGTGATTGGCAGCTTCATCATGACTGCATGACCACTCAGGCATCGCATCTCTTGCAGAGATTTTTGACAAAACAGCAAACCACCCAGGTGATTCAGCCCCCTTACACCACAGATTTGGCACTCTGCGACTTCTAGTTTTCCCAAAACTAACATACCTTTGAAAGGGAAGAGATTTCAGATCATCAGTGAGATTCAGGAAAATACAGTGGGGCAGCTGATGGTAACTGGGAGAACTGTGTGAGGTGCCTACTTTGATGGGGACTGAGGCATCATTGTCCTATGTACTGTGTTTCTTATATCTTGTATCTTCTTCAATAAATGTCTCTATTTTTCATATTACATTACAATGTGGCTGGACACATTCTGGACAGATCTTGTATATTCTGACTGTGTTATTTACTAGATATGATATGTGCACAGATTATTTAATTTCACTAAATCAATTTTCTTATCTCTAATTTGAATAGAATACTACTACTTCCTGTATTGAGTTGTTTAGGGTATTTAAGAAGACACAATGCATGTAAAACACTCATATTCTCTAGCATGTAGTAATTGCTCAATAATGATCACATCAATAGCAGCCTCAGGTTTTCTCACTTAAAATCAGAGTGGGGTCACATTTCTACTATAAATTTTAGTATCAATAAAATATTATAATCATGAGGCAGTGGTTCCTCAATTCTTTTTTAGGAGGTTGGACACCTGGTAAGCATAATTCATTTTTTAGGTTAATTCACATATTTAATCAGGATATAGTTTCTGAAAATTTCTCCTCTTCGACATTTATTGTCTGGGTTACAAAGAACCTCTAACTAAAAAGTGTCCCTTGCTGCCTCCTCTCTCCACAGTGGTCTTATAAAATGCAAAGCGACCTCATCCACCCTCTAATTAAAGTCTCACACACCTTAGAATGACCTATGGCCCTTCAAGATCTGGGCCAGGCCATCCTTCCCACCTCATCTTGTCCCAACACCTTTCTCTTCATTCTCGGAAGCATTAACACTGATATGCTGGAATTTTTTTTTTATCCCAAGTCCTCAAATATTCTCAGCCCTGTCAATGAGTGCTTACAATAACTTTGTAATATGTCAGCTGACTGACATATTAGCAGATGCCCTGTTCCCAAGGAATCATCTTTGTGCATCTATGGCACAGCATTTCCCACTGTCAAGATAAATGCATTCATTTATACAAAGAGAAATACTGGGTGCCTGGTATAAGCCAGTATTATCTCAATAGATACACAGATACTACTCCTATCCTCTGGAACTTCAGTATCTAATAGAATATCAGAAATGTCAACTTACTTATTTACCTCCCATCTCTTAGATTTCTCTATGACTGGGGTTCAAAAGAGCTATTTTTATTGTATAATATAACCACAATGAAAAAGACAATAAAGATTTGAAGTTTTGTCATTCTTAATTAATAATTCTAAATCTGTTGATGGGTGCTTCAAAAGGCACTTAACCTCATCTCTAAAAACAGAGTTAGGTAATAGATATGTGGTTTTTAAATAACTAATTAAATGGATGGTCACCATGCACCCCCTTGGGTCTGAGCTATCCATTTTATGAGTATATGTCTCTCTTCTTTTTGTAGTCTATCCTTGGGCAAAAAGAGACACCTTCAAGAAGCCATCGCCATTCCAAAACTTTAAGGCTGAAGATGCCATTCAGTTCAACAGTAAGGACCTCCCTGTATCACGCATCTAGGAGATACACATTCCTAAGAGATTCGGCTCCTTCAGGAAATAGCGCTTGATCAGCTTTTCTCAAAGGCTACCTGCTTCTCAGCAATTTTCTTTCACTTGTTGTCTGGTTATTTTGCATGAAAAACATTTCATTGTGTAACCTCTATTTACACAATGAAATGTTTAAAAACATTGACCATGATAACTCTTTAAATAAATATTCTGATGGCTATCTTCAAAACCAGTGTTTGTATTAAATTGCAGATGTGACATAATAGATTCCTAGCAAACACTGAATTCTGTGCATGTACAAGTAAAGCTGGAAAGGGAAAAATATGTAGAAAAATATTTTCTTTTTCTTGTTAACCAGAAGCTCTGAATGTATTGATTTGTAACATACTGATTTAACATTAGCCTTGTACTAGAGTCTTTATGAAGTGGAAAACAGGACCAAAATGCAACTGGGTGACCTCACACATGGCATCCTTTTAAAATCATAGAGCAATGGGAGAGCCTCAAAGAAGAAACCAGAAAAAATGCAACCATATGCACACTGCATTACCTCCACGTAAGTCATCCATCTTTTGGTGTTTTTATGTCTGCTTTGCTACCAGGTTTATTTAGATTGCAAAACCACTGGGCGGAGGCCACATCTGTCTGTGTGTTGTGAATAGTTCATCATACATTATAAGTACTTAGGAAGCATTTTCCAATAAGAATGATTCAAGGAAACAAATCGCAAGCAGTGTATTCTGTTGCACTATGCATTTACTTATTAGTTCTCTCCAAACTACAGATTATTATTTTGCATCCTCTACATGTTGACTTATTTAATGTATATTCTTAGACAGGAAGCAAATTCGCACCATTCTGAAGTAACCCTAGGCCAGCTCGTGCTTGAAATTGAGGACAACATGAGTTTTGCCTTATCTTTATTTTGTTATACTTTTCATCATTTCTTCTTTCAATTTTATTTTGTGTTGGTTTCAGATGTACAGCTTGGTGGTTAGATAATCATATACTTGACACCGTGTTCTCATCAGTGTTTCCAGTGCCCAACTGGTGCCACACATAGTTACCACGATATTACCGACTATATGCTTTACGCTTTGCTTATATCCTTGTAAATATTTTGGTTTTGATACTTTTTCAAAGTGTAATGTGTGTCTGTCTCAGGTATGGTTTTACTTCTTCAGAGCCTTTTCAGGTCCTGCTTAGGTTTTTCATTTTGCAACAAAAATCATCTCTGTTTAACATCTGCTGTATTCCCAAACTTGTGGATACTGCAGTTTTATAGACTTCTTGAAAGAAGCTCACATTTCATTGCCTAACTCATGAAGGTGTATGGGAAATGTAGCTTAGAAATCTGTAGTCACTCTTACCAGAAGCTTGACACTGATTTCTTGGCTTGTCCTATTCCTATTCATATGGTTCAATAAAACTTTAGCTCTTAAAATATATCCTGACATTTTGAAGTTGGTTTGGGTAGCCTACATCTTTTTTATTAATTAAGTAGAATTTTTGAACAGAGGCACTATTGTGTTACTTAGTTTTGATAAAAAGAATTAAAATATACAGGATCTTAAAAGTTACTCAAGAAATATTTTAATTTTAAAACATTGCACTTAGTTTTTAAAATATTGCACTGTTCTATCAAAATACAGAATGTATTAGTTGAATACAAAGGAAGATGCCATAAAGGGGGCAGCTCTGAGTGTGGTTTCTGAAAGTTACGCAGCATACATGTGCAGTTGATGTAGGAGACAAGTGTAAGTGTGGTAACAGAGGGCTGATGTAAGAAAGGGGGTAGAAATCTCCAATAGGCACAAATCTTTTAAGAGAAGATAGCACAGGAGATAAATATTCAAAGGGAAAAAAGAAAACATAGGATGCATGAGGCAGGTCATCAGGGACAGGACCAGAAAGATAGGTTTGAGTCAAAAGTTGGTGCTACCTAAGATGTTGCAGAGAGAGAGACAAGCAGAATCATCCAGTGAATGAACCCTGAAGCTCAGGTTGCCTTGCAACAACCAAGCACTCCCCATCCCAGTGGGAGGGGCAGGACCTAACTGCAGCTTCCTGCTTCTACTACCTTCCTGAACTAGCTGGCATTTTCAGACAAGTCCCTGAAGAGCAGGCATACAGGCTCACTGAACTTTCTCATTCTCACCTCTCCCAAAGATGTTCTCTCACATGCATTGCCAGGAGGTAGCATAGCAGAGAGACAGGTACCCATTATCTGGAACACAAACCCAGGTTGTATCCAGGGCACCCTGTCTTCAAACAGTTTCTCTTGGGGGTGGTGACATCAGGAGCCCACTATCTTCTCTTGCTCAGTCTTGCTACATGTTTCCTATTAAAGCACATTCTCTTTACTCGCAGCCCCATAATATTATGGCATTCTCACTTGTCTATCATTGCAGGTTATTTTTAATCACTATAAATCTCTGCTAACTTTTGAGCAGTGAATTTTCATTGCAGAGGCATTCATTATTCTAAAAGAAGCATGTGTCAGAAAGAAGCAGTTAGAATCAAAAAGATAATTAGGAACTGGGTCAGATTAAAAGCTCTTAGAAGCCCTAAACTTTGATAATATTATGGTATGACTGCCCATAACTGTGGATCAAAATAAAATCACTGCTTAACTATTAAGAATGAAATGTGCAGTGAAACTTCAATATATTTTGCTGGGTTCTGTGATCGAAAAACCCTAGCAAGATTCATCAAAGCTGAACTCTGTCATTACGATAAGCCTATTTGGCAGTGCTCTGAGGTATGTTTGGCTGCCTCTTGGGTAACTTACACTGGGTTTAGAGCTAGTGCTTTCTAGATTAAGAGTAATACAAATATTAAATATGGTCATGCATGCAACCACAAAAGACCCAAACAGCCAAGCAATCTTGAGAAAAGAGGAAAAAATTGGAGGAATCATGCTACCTGATATCAAACTATACTACAAGGCCATAGCAATCAAAACAGCATGGTACTGGCATAAGAACAGACATATAGATCAATGGAGCAGAATAGAGAGCCCAGAAATAAACCCACATCTCTGTGGTCAACTAATATTGGACAAAGGAGGCAAGAACATACAATGGGGTAAATATAGCCTATTCAATAAATGGTGTTGGGAAAATTTGACAGATAATGTGTAAAAAATGACACTAGACCACCTTCATATCCCATACACAAGGATAAACACAAAATTGATTAAAGACATTAATGTAGGACTCAAACCATAAAAATCCTAAAGGAAAACAAAGGCAATAAAGTCTCAGACACTTCTCATAGCAATATACTTTTTGCTATATCATCTCAGACTAGGGAAACAAAATTAAAAATAAGCAGATGGGACCGCATCAAACTAAAAAGTTTTTGCACAGCAAAGGAAACCATCAATAAAGTGTAAGGACAACCCACCGAATGGAAGAACATATTTGCTAATAATATATCTGATAAGGAGTTAATATCCAGAATTTATAAATAATTTATACAATTCAATACCAGAAAAACAAATAATCCAATGAAAAATTGGGCAAGACACCAGAATAGACACTCTTCTGAAGATGACATACAGATGGCCAATAGATATATAAACAGATGCTCAACATCACTAATCCTCAGAGAAATGCAAATTAAAACTGCAATGAGATATAACCTCATACCTATCAGAATGGCTATAATCAATAAATCAACAAACAACAAGTGCTGGCAAGGATGTGGAGAAAAGGAAACTCTTATGCACTATTGGTAGAAATGCAGACTGGTGCAGCCACTGTAGAAAATAGTATGGAGTTTCTTCAAAAAATTAAAAATGCTCAGGGCTTATGCCTAGGCTGTAGGCCAGGTCCTCGGCTGCAGGCCAGTGAGAGGCAGCAGATTGATCTGTCTCTTGCATGTTTCTCTCCCACTTTCTCACTCCCTTCCCCTCCCTCCATAAGTAAATAAATAAAATATTTTTAAAAATTAAAAATGGCACTGTCTTATGACATAGAGAGTCCACTTTTGAAAATATATCTAAGGAAATGTGAAACACTGATTTGAAAGAATATATACATCCCTATGTTCATTGCAGTACTGTTTGCAATAGCCAAGGTTTGGAAGCAGCCCAAGTGCCTATCAGTACATGAGCGGATAAAAAACTATGGTTCAATTACACAATGGGACGCCATAAAAAAAAAAAAAAGAAAAGAAAATCTTACCCTTTTCAATGTGGATGGACCTGGAGAGTATTGTTCTATGTGACATAAGCGAGTCAGAAAGACAAATACTATGATTTCACTTACATGTGGAGTCTAATGAACAAAATAAACGAATAAACAAAACACAAACAGACTTACAGGTACAGAAAACAGACTGACAGCTGTCAGAGGTGAAGGAGATTGCAGGGTGCTGCATAAAAAAGGTGAAAGAGTTAATAAGGAAAAAAAGCCTTGTAGACACAGACAACAATATGGCGATGACCAGGCAGCTGAGGACAGACAGAAGAGGGTGAAGGGGGATAAATGGTGATGGAAGGAGACTTGATTTTGGGTGGTGAACACACAATACAATATACAGATGATGCATTACAGCCCTGTACACCTGACACCTATATAATTTTCTTAACCAATGGCACCCCAGTAAATTCAGTATATTTTTTTAAATCAGAGGATGGATACATAAGTAAGTAAATGAGTACGTACATAAGTAAGTAAGTAAGTAAATAAAGTCAGTGGCGGTGCGGGGGCGGGCATAAAATGGAGGACAGGACTGAAGGCTGTGGGAGTGAAATTGACCTCAGAAGCGAATTAATTGGAAAAGTGGGAGGACAAGGAAGGGAAATAATCGTGACATCAAGACTACGGCTTTGAAAGTGGGTGACTGGGAATCAGTAAGTGTGTTGTCACGACATTAGCAGAGAAGCAGCAAGCAAAGGAAGAAGGAAGGGCAGAGGAGGAAGAAGAGGAGTGGAAGCATAAGGAGAAGAATAACAATAATATTACCTTTACAGTTAACATTTATTGAGCACTTACAAAGTGCCAAAAACACTCCTAAGCACTTTGTTTGCATTTCCTCACATGCCTTGGCCCCTGATTAGTCACAGGAGACTACACTGCTTTACACGAACACACTTACAGCAGCACATGTGCTCTTTACATCACACTTGTGCCTATGTGGGATTTTCACAGAAGTGTGTGGCTGCGTTTCTGTCCCATACATGGTGGCATTTAAACTCTTTGGAGCCTGAGTCAATTGTTCCACCTCATGAAATATAACTCATGTCTGAGAGGAGTTTCATGATATCAGTTAAAATAGAAGAGTCCCACTGCTGTCACCAGCAGCAGCTGTCCCCAATTTCTGGCTTCAAAGGAGTCAATGTGACATAGTGCTTTGTGAAATAATTGGGTTCAGGTGTAGAGCTGGGCGTCCTGGGCTGCTACGTGTACCATCCCTCACGTGATTTTACCTGTTGACCCAAATACAAATAGTTTACTATAAAGCACTACCAGGGATTTCTGATCATTCCCCAGTGTTTTATTTTGTTTTCGTTTTTCTCATACTAAGCAAATGCCTACTTGGCTTCTCTACCTATGTGTGAAAACACCAGACAATGAACATATCCAACATTTACACATAGTAATCTGTGGTAACTCAAAGGACAGCCCTTTCTTTCTTAACTATTCCATTATAAAACCTGAAATTATGCATTCCCACTTCATATCAGTAATTCATATCTGAGAAATCTGATACTTTGGGCAAGAAATGCTGAACAGGAGCTCTTTGCCCATTATTTTAAATGGAAAAAACTCAGATGTGAACCTCAAGCCCCCAGTCCATTTCCTAAACATAAGTAAAACACACGTACATAAAACCCACCTATACACAACTAACAAACTACCATGCTATGTTATAAAATATTATTAGTCTCTAACCAGATAGCACATTATTAAGAAACATGTGTAGAAATCTGATATTTACAATGCAGCATGATCGATGCACAGCAATAAGTTGGTTGAAAAAAATGCAATAGAATTTTTAGTAAAAAAGCAAGGCAATTTCTCTAAAGAAAGACATATTAATCACCAAGTTGGGAGGACACTTAAAACTTTAAAAAAATGAGAAAGGAGGAGAGACTTAGTTGTGGAAGATGGTGGTACTAAGAAATGTGTAGGAAAGGGGCAATTTCAAATGTTCTGGTCATTTATCAACGTACAACAAATCCCAAGGCTTAAAACAGCCTTGCTCCACACTCTGTAACTAACTAGCAGAAGTTCAGTAGGTCAGTTTGGAGAATCTTTGTTGCAATTTGTGTTCTGCAAAGCTAGGAAAGAGCTCTACTTCAGCACACTGGTCCTCTGACATGCTCCCTTGCTTATTCTGATGGGGACTTTGAAGAAAGGCGGTTGCGCCACTTCACCGCCATGGCCGAGGGTTCCCACGGCCAGTGCTCTCCCTGATCACCAATGACTCACACCGACCGGCATTCCTGAACTCTGGCATCAAAGATCCAGTCATCTCTCTGGAGGTTCTTCGGCAGGACCCAGGCCAATCTCAGAACTTGGAAACGCCCATCCCCTCCCCACCATCAGGGAAAACTCTGCAAAGCGCTCTTTCTTCAGTGCGCTCCCTCCACCTCCCACCAAGCTCATAACCCCCTCCTCTTCCTTGTACCGAATAGAACACCATCTAACTCACAGGTTGTGCTTTGAGAGACGCAGCACCGCTCCCCCTTCCTGTAGCTGTGAGTCAGGAAGGGCCATTTTCTTTGGTTTGGTTCCTTTCTAACTTATCCAGTAGCCCATAGGTTATATTATAGATAGTCGTATTTTCAAATAGTAAGTAATGTCACTCCTCTGTCTTAAAAGTTTCAGTGACTCTCCATTAAAATCAACACCAACACACAAAAGAGCATCTGTAAAGTCCGGGAGGGGTCTCCCTGAACCTAACCTTCCCCTTTCTCTCTCAGCTCCAGCCACTCTGGCTAGCACACTGATCCACGGGACACGAAGACTGGGCACCTGGTCTGTCCACCTCTCTCCACCCCTATCTCCTTCCCTGCCAATATCTCAGTTTCCTACTTAATGCCCATTCATCCTTTAAATCTCCACTTAAATGAGACTTCCTTAGGAAAATTCCTGACTCTTCCACCTCTCAGGCTTTATTAAGTCATTCTATTAAACATTTTAATCATTCCCCTCCCTGTGCTTTTTATTCATAGCACTTAAAATATTTTGTGGTTATATTTTGTTTGGATGCTTCTTATTTTACTCTGTCTTTACTATTAATCCATAAATGCCATCAGAATGAGGAATCACATCTGTTTACTTCCCCTTGATTTTTCAGTATCTAGCATGTGTCTAGAACACAGAAATTTGTGTAATTAATAATGATAAGCTAGTGCTGCATATGATCCAGAGCAGCTCACAGAATATTCCCTGTAATGGTTAAGGGTGACTTTGCTTTGTATTCCATACTTTTCTCTTCTGAGACCTTCACTTCTTGCTCCAGAGTCCATGCACCAGGACTTGGTCTTTGCTTACATAAGCATTCAGTGTGGGGATTTTGAAAATCAAACCTTTATTTGACAACCCCTCTAATCCATACTTAATACCCATGTGTATCTATGTAATTGCTGCATTGTTCTCAATTGAGAACTTTGTGTCTATTGTTTCCCTTCCAGTCTGTCTGCAAGGAAAAAAATGCCATTTTCTGTTCCAGTGTTGTGCTCTTCCCACCTCAGTGTCCAAGGAGTTCTAAAGACCCTCTGGTGGCAAGAGCTGGGTCCCGCCTGGAGACTGAAGGAGGCACAGATTCTTCACTTGGGCAACAGCCCTGACACTTACTGTGTCGCTTCATTAAAACTTCCCAAGGCAACGGTAGCCGGGAGACTTTCTGTTTAATCACTTTATACTCAATAAAGTGTGGATTACACAATATTTTCATAATGCCATGGTAACCTCATGAGTCATCCTCCATTATAGGCGAGAGTACTTGTGTCCATGATCAGGGCATAGTGTCATCAAAGCCAGGATGGAGGCACTCTGATGGATTGTTACCAACTTTCCTTTTTTTAGACTTTATGATAACCACCCACAACATTTGCCCGAGTCACTGAAGCAGCAAACTTAATCCTTGCACAATACTTTATGTGCTGTGATTTTCACATTTGGAAATAATTTCAAATTGATTGCATTTAAGGAGATCAGGCCTCTGGTGACATTCTGAAAGTTCTTAATCTTACCAATAAAATATTTCCAATTTATGCAGAGGATTTGAGGGACTTCTGGGGAGTTTTCCTGCATGCAATGATTGGATCAGCCGTGATCACTGAGATGCCCTTTCTCTAACATGGATTTCCAATTGATTTCCTCATCTGTTGTCAGTCATTTCTTGTTCTGAAATGTAGCATTTTCCACACGTAAATATCTTCATTCCCTATTTTGCTGACAGCAGTAAAAAGTAGATTTTAGCACATCATTCACCAGACTTGTTAGAATAGGTTGTTTTTGAAATACTAATCTACTCAATCTCAGGTTAATTTCTTCTCTACCATGCATTAACATTCTGATTTATTGTCTGCCTGTTTATCTGTCTGATTTTGGTGGAAATACTAAAAAAAAATTAATTGCTTATTTCGTAAAGAATTCATTTTCTCCTCTTTTTAAAAAAATTTTTACCTATTGATTTTAAAGAGAGAGCAGGAGAGAGAAAGAGAAAATTGATTTGTTGTTCCATTTATTCATGCATTTAATTACCTATTTTAAAAGGTCACAATATAATTAAAATAAATAATGCAAGACAACATAATATATCATTTAACACACAGTTTAGTAGAACAACAGAGATTACTAAAGAAGTTCAAAAAAATGGAAGTTCAAAGAAATTTGAAGAAACTAGAGAATATTTGGGGGAGGAAAAAGTGAGTGTTAACTGAACCTGAAAAGGGATTCAGAGCGTAAGATTTACCTAAGGAGTGACGAGAGGGGCAGCGAGCCATCCAACTTAAATAAACGACGTGACTCCAAGAACAAGGACACAAAGAGAAATGTAGGGTCATGGGACAGTGAGACAGGATAAAGCGCAAGAGATGACAATCACTACTGGGATTGAATTTATAAATACAGCATTTGGCAGAATGGTACTAAATAGCAGAATATTAAATGCCAATTCCATTAACATTTTTTCTGGGTTAGGATAGGCAGAAATGGACAGTGAAGTCAAGCCAGAAAAATCTGCTTTTAAATCCTAGACTCACTACTTCCTGGCTGTGAAACCTTAGGTAATTATTCAAAATTTCAAAGCATCAGTTTTCTTACTTA
The DNA here is from genome assembly GCA_004027475.1 of Anoura caudifer. Classification (NCBI taxonomy): domain Eukaryota; kingdom Metazoa; phylum Chordata; class Mammalia; order Chiroptera; family Phyllostomidae; genus Anoura; species Anoura caudifer. The sequence continues at coordinate 20,070 of PVKU01006568.1, forward strand.
TAAAAAGTAGGTAGGGGATTGCACTTGCCTCATGAATTTATTGTGATTATTATACAGGACAATGCTTGTAAAGAACTTAAACACTCAATATTTATCAGCCCCTCTTACTTTATCCCACTGAAGAATCCTCAGCACTAAGAACAGTGTCTGGAGTACAGCAAGTCTCCAATATGCTTTTATTAATTGAATGAATTGTTATTTCTAAAAATTTCCCTAATCTCTCAACCTTTTACTCATTATGACTCATAGTTGTTTAACAGGTAAAATAGTAAAGATGGTTCAAAAAAACAATCTTAACTACTATATCTATAACCCCTCACATACACACAGATGCCAAAACTTTTGCAAATAAATTTAGTTCAATATTAACATTTCCAAAAGGTCCTTAAGTTTGTATGGTTAATTCATGTTTTTAAATAGAACAGTCAAGTTAATCTTTCCTAAACAGTAAACTAAAACTCTATTTCAGCAATATGCTGCAACTTGGATTGAATATATCCAAAGAAATGTAATTAAATAAAGAAAGCATATCACTCTGCTTTCACTTATATGACCGAGAAATGGTACAAAGGTAGTTGATAAATATGTGAGAAATTGATGAAGAAATCTGGTAACTCAATCAGCTTCCTGCATTTCAAATATCAGTACAAAGAGGGCCAGATGGCACAATGAAAATCTGCGTGAGTACTGACTTTTAATAAAAACACTTATGTGCTCTTTGTGGCCACAAATAGTGTAGCTTCTCTGCTCGCCTCCCCAGATGTTAGAACCTTGTTAGACTGACATCTTATGTCAATAAAACCAGCTTGAAGTTCACATACAAACACATTCATAGCAAGCAACCTCCCCAGTTAGTTAGGGAGGTTACTCAAGGTAAAGCCCTTGGTGGAGGCAGGATATTTATTTGTAAGCCGAAAAGTTCTCTTGATATTAAAATTTGAAGGAAAAAATATTTGCTAACCCTATAAAATTGAATTACCATAAAGCACAGAAAGTGGTTCTGCATATTTCATACATGAAAAGGAAATAATCGGGTTTGCATTCAGTTCTTTTGCTCCTAAGTCCTACCTCAGAGACTTTGCACGCATACGAACAGAGAAAAAACACTGGATTCGTGCAACATCATTCCGGCAGCTCACCTCACTTTCTTCCTGAAGCCCATTTTATTTCATGGCCTTGAAAAAACCAAAAGAATATACAGGACATAGAACAGCAGTACTTAGACTTTACAATTCATGAAAACCTCATCTCAACAGCTGTCATACAGAACTGTTGAAGAAAAGTAGAAATCTGCTATACAGATATATTGCTTTAACCAATATTAGGTTTTTTTAAAGAATTATGACTAATATGGATAGAGATATACATCTGTCCATGTCCTTGGTGTGACTATGAGGAATATATCTTTTAGACTTTTCTTCCTCAACGTTTAACTTTCAAAAATGCAAAATGAGAAAGAGCTGAGTAGTCAGAAGCAGGTCTTATACACCACAGAGAGGAGCAAGAAAACCTACCTTTAATGTGGGAGATAATATTTCACTGATACTGGCATTGAAACTCATCAATTCTCCTCAACTCCATGATATTAACAATCTGACCACTGTTAGGCCCCTTCAGTACAAGACTGTCTCTAACAGGATTTTCAGACTCATTTCAGGTTTTTTTTTTTTTTAATCTACACCATCAGGAAAGTGATTGTTTTTACAATTTCTTTTTCTTGTAACTGCATCACTAGTAGTTAAGGCCAACAATCATGTGGGTGTTTCATAAAGATGGCTAAACAATGCCAAACAATGCGCTCTAAGGATACTCAATATTGACTGGCATTCTGTCAAATTTACATCAGAAAAGTTTGTATTAAAACTGTAACAGCACAATCGAATCACTGTTGTAACAATAACTGCTATAAAACCAGAGAAGACATTCGCTTTAGTGAGAAAAGTCTATAAAAATTTCATAGACAAAGTGAAACTTGAGCTAGATTGAGAGGACAAGATTTAAAAAAAGAAAGTGTTACATTCCTTTGGGGGTGGCAGAGAAGAAGTCATGTGAGACAGAGAAACTACAGGTTATTGGCCACTCAGTCACTGAAAACTGTACTGTGTTCCTATTGTTAATCCTCCAGCTTCCTGCCAGGTCCAAGGAGAATGGGAATAGAAAATACCCCCAACCTTCAAACTTGTTGGATTAGTTTGAGAGAAAAGATTTTCTATCTATTTATAGAATTACACAGATGAAATGAATGGTGTAAATGCTGGGAGATGTGGACTGTCCCAGGAAACATTGTCAAGGGGAATTTCAGCTTGACCTATAACAATTTTTGGATTTTGGTGGATAGAGGAAAGGGAGGGTGGTAAGTTTAAATGGAGAAGGTACTTATGGGGGGGAGGGTAAGGTAATAGGTAGTAGATGGCACTTGGGCCCAGACAGTGTCGTTATTAAGATCATGGGCTTTGCTGTCAAGCAGACTGGCTTGAACTCCAGCTTCTTAACCTCCTGCCATGTGACTCAGGACAAATTATTCACTATCCCTGTCCCTCAGTTTAATTATATCCAAAATGGGGATAAAAATAGTACTTCCCTCTAATTGTTGTTATGCAAAATCAGCATCTATAAAGAACTCAAAACAACTCCTGGCATATCATAAATGTCCAGTAAAGATAAAGGATTGTTCTTATTAACATCATCATCATCACCATCATCACTGTCATCATTGAATCACAAGATAGTTGGATGAATAAAAGAATGCAAGAATGTATGAATTAATAATAAGAAAGCGACAACAAGAAACCAAACCCAGACTGAGTAAGGGTGGTGAGAAGTATATTTGGAAGGATCCTTCCAGAGCTTAGATTGATTTATTTTACATTCTTTCTTTACTATTTGGGCTCTGTGAAGCCAGAGAAGACTTAGGGCAACTACAGGGTGCTTACAAGTAGTAAAACTTCTGGACTCGGACAGACCAGCATTTCCATTCCAGTTCCAGGCCTTATTACTGCTTGACCTTGGAAATGGATTTAGCCCTCAGCTCTCTCAATTAGAAAATCAGAAAAATAATAGAGTCTACCTCAAAGTGCTGTTGCAAATGTTAAAAAAAGTTAATGATGGGATAGCTTATTACCACAATGACTGGAAGTTGTAAGTATTTAGTAAATAATAACTTATTATCTTTCTTCTCATTCTCCTTTTTCTTCCTCAGAGAAGCATTTATAGTGTAAATAAAGTGCCTATTTGGTTGCGCATGAGAGACAGCAGGTGAGGCCTGTTTTGGAGGGATATTGGCCTCCGGCAGAAAAACTGCCTTTAACCAGACGTGAATGATGAAGTTAAAGACATTGATGTAATTATTAAAAAGGAAGGGCAGTAGAGATAAAAGATATGTTAAAGAATGAATCAATTAAAGATCTGAGGTTGCCTCAATAACTAGGGGGAATACAGACCAACAGGCCTGTGGATTCCAATTAGCAGTAAAATAAGGTACCACTCACTCAATTACTAGTTAATAATGGACTCAAATATCTAGAAGATCTGCGTAATGACTTATAAAAAGTTTTCCTGTATAGTACCACAGTTGATTTTCATAGCACTTTTATAATGTGAATCTTCTTGTGTTTTTATTTCATAGGTAAGGGAAAAAATATTCTCAGAAAAGAAGGAAACACTTCCAAGATAACATAGCCAGAAAGTGTTAAACTCTCATACTGGTCTCTGATTTGAAATTCCATGGCCCTTCCATTTTATTATTGCCTTTCTGGAAATTAGGTTGTCTCTAAGCCTTTTTCTGTATAAACCAATTATGATGAAACAGTTGATGGGTTCTGCAATATTGAAAATTGAATTTGACCAATTGACTTTTTCAGCCGGGGCTTACTCTGATTCAGTAGGAGTGTAGATTCCCTGGGGTCAGTGTGGGTCTACTCATGGGAAATCGGAACCCAGGGAGTTTCCTCAGCTCACAGGCATCATTTTGTTATTTTTGGTTGCTTTTTCAAATTGGCCCAGTTTGCCCAGACCTGTAAGAATGTTGTCTAGCACAGTGGTTCTCAAGGTCTGGTCCCCAGACCTGCAGCAACAGCATCCCTGGTGACATATTCGATATGCAACTTTCAAGCCCTTTCCCAGACCAAAGGAACCAGAAACTCAGGCCAAGGCCCAGCCCTCTGCATTTTAACAAGCTTTCCAGTGATTCTCTTGCTCATTAAGTTTGAGAACCACTAATACAGAAGAAAATCTGACAAATGTTTTAATTTCAGATTCAGATTTTCGTATTTCCCAGAACATTATAGTTGTCTAGTAAATGATCAGTAAACCAGTATGTGAGGGTCAAATACAATAGGCAGCGGCATTATCTGCAGCTTTCAAACTCATGGATGTCTTTATTTTCATTTTTGTGGGTTGTTGAATTTTCTTTTCATGCCTGGACAGAATTCTTAAAGCATTTATTGAGCTGGGTGTCAATGTATTGCCACCAGGAATCGATAACTGATGTACTTATGTACCAAGATTACTAACAGAGAAAAAAATATCATCTGCACATGGTGCTCTAGAAAAATTCAAAATTAAAGAAACACTGAGATAAGAATTTGCATGAAATATATAAAATAAAAAAATTCACTAATAAGAAATTTACAATTTTATGTCTTCTTCCATTTGACCTATAGTAAACTAATGCACTTCAAGGAGCGCCCTGAAAGTAAGTAAGATGAAAAAAGCAGATTATCTAAACAAATTAAGATGGAAAGTCTCTTAAAAGAAGTTTTCCCAATGAACCTTAACCCTTGCTATTTACGACTTTTTGTAGTCCCCTCCCACCGTGAATTTTAGTCGGACCTTGTGTAAAAAGTAGGATACACAGATGGTATTGTTCATTTTCTGAGGCTGGGTCGCAAGCAGCCTTGCAGCTTCTGACTTAGTTTCTTGAAACACTCTCACGGGGAGTCAGCCACCACATATACAGTCAAACTCTCTGGAGACTGCCATTTTCTGAGGAAGCCAAGCTGGCCATGTGGAGAAGTCGTGAATGGTGCCCAGGCAGCTTCCAAAGTGTCATAGCTGAGGCAACAGCCATCTGTCTTTGATGTCCAGCTCAACTGAGCCTTAAAACAACTCTCCTCAGCCACAATATAGCAACAGCCTCCTGACAGACTCTTAGTGAGGAGAGCCCAGATGGACCTAGTCAGTCCACAGAACTGGGACAGAGAATAATACATTGCCTTCAGCTGCTATGTTTCAAGAGCTGGCCCTCCACACATCAATGGATAACAAAAACACTGATATTCATTTCAAACAACATTTATGTTACTAATCATAGTGACAAAATATATACGTGAGTGAATATGAGGCTGATTTTGTTGTTGTTATGTCTATCCATCCCATTTCAAAGTCACGAATTTAGATTTGCTACTCATTTGCGCCAGCAACATCCACCAAATTTTGTTCTTTTTTGCCCATGCGATTTGATCAACAGAACCTGGAGAAAGCTGAATTTCCTATCAGAGAATAGATGTGGCCTTAAGCACACGACATCACTCATCAAATTCCTCTCCATTGAGCTCTGAGCCAGAAAGGAGGAGCAAAACTAAGGACAGCCAAGCAGGTCACAGAGCTTAGAATAAAAGTGAGAACTGTTGAAAGACAACTCTCTACAGCATGCTCAAGGAGGTTAATGTGCTTAATAAGATGTCAGCACATTTATGTTTTTATTCATATCGCTACTCTTCGTAAATTGATAAATCATGGATAAAGAGAAGTTTCTTTATCATTTGCTATTTTCAGCCACTGTTTTGTCAATTCTATATTGTTATTAGGGAAAAATGCGCAAAGAAAAGGTGATAATATAGAGTCTAGTTTTGTACGTTAGAATATAAATCACAGCAAGAAACCAGATTGCCGCTAGAATGTTATTAGCATGGGTCATGCAGAGCACATGTGTAGGTGAATAACAAGAAACAAGTTCCATATCATTATTTTTTTCTGTAGGGTGATATTTTCCTCATCATCATGTAACAGAGTTCAATTGATAATAAATTGACTATTTGGAATTTGCTCTTAGAAAGCTGCTTGACGGATCATCTTACAAAACTTTTGTTAACAGAAGACATTAATCCTGGCTCAAAGAAAACTATTTTTATGGACAGATGGGTATCTGTTTTATTTTCAAATAATCTGTTACCTTCATCCCCGTGAGGCAATGTGGTGTAACTGAGTGAGCTGTGGACTAGGAGTCAGGAAGCGTCATCCATTTCACCAAAGCTGTTGAATTCTCACCAAACAGCAGGTGCCCTATTAGATATTGGGAGGCGCAGCACCTGCCCCTGTGGGTTTTGACATACCACATTCTAGTTCTGACCTTTTCATTAGTGTCTATAAGAATGAGAAGTCATGGGACACATCAGTTAAAGACTCTGATTTGATTTGTCTTCTGTGGACTAAGATTGATTAGGTGACCACCAATATACCTATCATTACCTTAAGGGAAGCTTCTTTAAGTTCTGAATAAAACCATACCTTAATCAAAGTATGATGCTTCATGATTCAACACAAAAAATAATAATAACCTTCTCATTAAGTCATTAAAGTTTACTAAATTTTTAAATCCTATTTTTAATGCAGAGGATGACTCGTTTTCCTGCCCTCGGTTAAATCATCTAAAAAGCTTCCTCGATGCCAAACTAGTTTATTCCATTCAAAACTTTGCTTTGAGTTCCTACCTTAAAAATGAACAAGGAACAGCCATATGCTGCATGGGCTCAAAATTATCTGAGGGAGACAGTTACAGAGTGACAACTTTGTAAAAATGTACAATATACCTGAAAGCTATTGTGGAAACGCTAAACGGGAGCACCTAACACGACCCAGCTGGGAATCAGAGAGGACCAGGTTTTCTCTCGCAGTAACAATAAAGCTACCTCTTTCTCTACAAAGCACTACTGGTGCATCGAATGAAAACAAGTTTCTCTGGGTGACACTGTCCCACCTATATTGCAGGACATTTAGCACCCCCTGGCCAACATCCAAGAAGTGGTGGTAGGAATCCCTAGGCATGTGATCATCAAAAGCATTCTCAAATATTTCCTAATGCTCCCAGGGGGAGGGGCGATAGGCCCGGGTTAAAGGATTCGGTAATCTCCCCCCTGGTGAGAAGGTTTGGAGAGTGATTCAGTGTTTACCTGAGAACAATACGAGAAAAGGTGACTTTATGCTATCCATCTGCTCTGTGGAAATAACGTGAACTTTATCTTCAATCCCAATTCTTTGGCAATATTTTGCTTATTGTTTAAAGACATGGCTAAAATATTCATGAAAGAGAAAAAAACCCTGTACTCTTAAAAACCAAAGGAGGCACTTTGCTCAACAAAATGAAATAGGAGAAGTACATGATATATACATCACACTGACATTGTCTTCTTAGTGATGAAAATCCAAAATCCAACTGATGTCGTGAGTTGTGGTTATTTTGATGGACTGAAAAAGTCCAAAGGAGGCAAAGAGTAGAGTATATAATATCTTAGCTAGCAACTCTCTCTTTAAGACTTATTTCTTTGAGTCCCCTGCCCAATAAAGCTGAGGGTCCAGAGCGTTTAAAAACCTCGTTTAGTCAAACCAAAAACAACAGAACTATTAAAACTCTTTTTTACGGGTAACCTATTTGTGCTACTGTTGGTTACAATTCCTTTCACACATAATACACAAAACTACTAATTATTCACCAACAGAGAAGCACGGCAGAGGCAAATAAAGTTTACACCCTCACCCCCACCGTGAAACCACTTGTAAGCAGTAAGACTGTTCCTTTATGCTGAGCTGCTGAAAAAGATTTAAACTTTGTCCAGTTTACATGTTACTAAGTCAATGAAAGTTCTGTGTCAGGATGCACCGCACACAGATTTCAGGCCACGCATGTATTAAATTGCCATGAAATATCAATAAAGCCTCTTATGCATATAAATTCCAGCCTACAATGTGTCGGTTTTATACCAGCAACGTGGGCTCAATTTCTGGCAAAGTAAGTCTCATGATGGGAACATTCAAGTAAGCTCTTCATTCTTCCCGTCTACACGGGGGCACATTCTCATCAGTTCGAAACAGTGCTTCCCAGAAAGATGAATCCATTCACAGACACTGTCAGCAAGCAGTAAGCAGGAAAGCTCAGTATTCAGAATAACTATATTGCAACAGGAAAAATGAGTTTTCCTTCCCCCCTTACTATTGCCCTGCTTTGTGTTACCTTCATTTTCCTTGAGTTGCTTTTAGGCTTATTTGCTAGTGAAAACACATGCACACACACACATTGTGTCCCGCAGATTATGTGAGAAATACCAAGAATAACTAATGAAGACATAAATTATTTAAAAAGATCTTAGAAATTTTCTCATTAAATTTTAACAGTGTTGATTTAACCATACACATTTAATCTCCATAATAATGATGTGTATGCACTTAGAGAAAATTGCACAATAAGCACAAAAATAAAAGACTAGCCTCTGGCAATATTTTCGAGCAATTAGAAGAAAAAAGTAGAGAAAAATAAAACAGAATGTAAAAATAATACAAAGACAAATATAAACCCAGGAAACCCCGAAGGTAACTGAAGCTCACATCAATATAGAACTAGTCCAACAATACAGGCACGTATGTTTTCTCGTTTGAAATATCTTTGATGCTTCACTCATTGCTGTTTATGTTTTTTTTATATTTGTGACTAGTTTTCTTACCATTCTGCTGATGCAACTTAGACAATAAAACTATATATATATATATGCACATACATATGTTATATAATGCCCACCAACACACATACACACTTCATAGAAAAGACCCAAACTAAAGTCAGTTTTACTTAGCTGCCAACCAGAGCTAGTTTTAATACCAGCAAAGTTTGCAACATTATTTATGGCTGAGAATATGTAGAGAAAAGCATGCTTCCTTTCCAGAATGTTTTTGTTTAAGATGTGCAGTTAAGATAAGCATAGCTTCACACGTGGCGAACTGCAACAGAACAGGTGGTGGCTGGCGTTCAGTCACCGATGACTCCCATGCCAATAATCGTACAGGAATTGCACCCTTGATGAAGGAAGGAAAATATTTTAGATACCTTAACTTACAGAAAGACCACCAAAACAATTCTGTTTGCTGCAACTTCTGTTTGAGTACATTTTTACCAACACCAAATTTATGTTAAAAAGCAACTGGACTTCAGAGTTTCCATTGGCCATACCAGGCTTGCTCCAATTTTTGAGCACAAGAATGTGTTAATTTGTCTGGAAATGAAAAAAAAAAAATTCTGGCAGGAATAACCAGCATACTAAGCAGCTTTCTGAGAACAGGAAAGCTGACGTTGAGGAAAGCACCGGGTCTATGGAGATGCACTCACCAAGGTAGGCCTTTGACAACACACATGAAGCACCATCTTTGGTGACTTGTGTCAACCAGTCGTCACTGGCATCCATTCAATACCAACAGGAATCTCCGATTTGGGGCGTGGTGGAGAAGGAAACTTTATTCAGGACAAAACAGCTCAATTATGATACAGCCCGGCTGTGAGACCGCTCTGCTCTGCCCCTCACTGGTCTGCTCCCTTCTGTGCCAGTCTGCTCTGGTGTGCTCTGGTGTGCACTGGTCTGCACTGGTCGGCTCTGACTCTGGTCTGGTGAGACATCTGTGTTTCAGTCCAGCTGATGGAAAGGGCAAGTGCGCTCCCAGAGCCAGAAGGGAGCTGCCTTATACAGGCAGCAGCTCTGTTCCTGGTCCCTGCTTGGTCCGTCTGGGCCAACGCTGAGTGATGTAAAATGTGACTAGACGTTTGGGAGTCATATGTGCCAAACTCATGCTTCTGGGAGACCTGTCAATTAACAATTCAATAAAAGTCGACCCGCTCTGTGCTGAGTGCTGAGAATGTAACAATGAACGAACAGTCCAGGTATCTATCATATGGAGCTAAGATCCTATACAGAGCTGTCACCTACACGTTTAACAACTTAGTTCAATGTGTCAGAGAACTGACTATGGAACTCGAAATAGGATTTACTTTTTACCAGAAGGCTTCTCCGTGGAATAACCACCACCACAATCTGCTACGGCAGTTCTCTTGATACGAATACCAGAAGCCAGCAGGAGTGATGAGAGCATAAGAGACTTCGTGGTGTGCCCTTGGTTCCAAAGTGCAGCCGTTAGACCTTGTAGATCCCATGCCTTGAAAATGATCGTGGATTATTTCTTCCTCCAATGATCTCCATTCCTCTCTGCCAGCCCTGAACCCACATCTCTGGTTACTCTGATTAACGACCAACTTATCTCTTGGGTTTCTGAATTAGCTGAAGTCACAGGTTGTGCCATTCACTGACCCCCAGCTTGTCCCTCACAAAGTGCACATAGCAACAGAAAATGGCCCCCTTCAAAATCACTAAATCAGAAGGTGAGGAAACATTTATGTTTCTTTTTTCTCTCATCTTTTTGCTTTGCTTCTTGTTTCCCTTTTTCTATTTCTCACTCTTCTCCTTCTCTCTGCTGGTCTCCTTAGCCCCCTCACTCTTTTCTCCTTTATCTTCCTGCCACACTTCAATGCATTTACTTTTTATCTGTTTCCATATTTCTTTCTTGATTTGAAAGATACTCCCTTTCCACTTATATCATCTAATGGAAACTCTATCCATTCCTATCACCGAATTTATTTCTTTATTTCGTATCAGTACTTCAGTCATATTTCAGAACGAGACATAGAACACACATCACAAGAACAGATCAAGAACACTGTTCCAGTTTCTATCTTTTCAAAAAAGAAACTTTCTAGCGAAAGATTAATGGTTTTAAAAAACAAACCATAAGAAAAAACCCTCCAGAGGAAGATGGACCCATTTTCAATGGGAATTGCCAAATCTGTTTAACCAAATGAGGACAAGAAAGCTCCACTATTAACACAATTCTTTTCTGCTTCAGCAACCCAGAGAATTTTTAAGTACGCTACTTGCAAGTTGTAAAATTCAAGGATAAATTGCAGGGATGTTACAGTGCCAAAGAACTCAGTGGAGCTTCGTTCCCTTAAACGCTCTTTTGCTAAAGTGAGAAAAACAGACACATATCATTAGACCATATTTAATCCAGTAAGAATGTAACAGGATTTAGCCACAGGAAAAACTTGAATATCCCCATCTATTTTATAATACCATTGCCCTATTTAGAACGCTCAGCACCCTTGGCACATAAATGCAATGAATGTTTAGTTGCTACAGCCGGTCAAACTGATAGATAGCATCGGAACCTGTGGGTTCTCACATCCTGCCTCTCAGAAATTCTTGCTGCCACAGGAATATCGTTCAGTTTGCTCAGTCTCATATCAGCAGTGACACCCAGTGGATGGAGACATTTTAAACACGCTGGCTTGCAGCTCTGTCTCTGTCCCCCACCCCCACCTCTCTCTCCAGGGCAAGATTTTTGTGAGCGCTTTGTTTCTCTGACCTTCTTACAGCTCTCCACAGGAAAAGACTTTATCAGATTGCCTAATGCCAGCCAGCTTTTCTTTAAAATTTACTCAAATTAGAAAGCCTCAGACATTTCCTTTGCACTAAAGACATTTGAACCTATCAAAATATGTTCAACTAATTTGATATTTGGTTTCTCAAAATAAAACCGATATACAAGGATAGGGATAAAAGAGGAGAGAGATGCTCAATTAATTTCCTACATTTTGCATGTTTTTGAAAAATGTAATTGCCAAGTAGAAATCATGGCTTTATTATTTATTCATAGCAAGTCATTTAGAGCATATTAAACTAAATTGTGAGGAAAAAGTAATATAAACTGTGAGCTAAAATCAATTTAATTCCAAATAATGGCTATCAGTAAAAACAGATTCATTTTTTTGAATGCAACTATTTTATTAAGATGAACTAGTTCAGCTTGTCTCACAGGGTGACATAAATGACCTTCTTTGATGTGACAAAAACTAACCAGATACACATTTTTTTAAAAAAAAAAATCTTACATACAGCTTCTTAATTCCAGAAACTTGTTTGTGTGATCTTTTTTAATACAATGCCTCAAAAAGCAAAGATAGAATTTTGTTCTGTTTTACTTGAAAGACAAACTGTTGTTTTTGCTGCGTAGTTAGAGCCAAAGAAGATATTTTGTTTGTCTTTAAGTAGATCATTGTTGGGAATTAAGCTATAGCACCAGCTCCCTAAACTGTTTAAATATAAGTCAAGGCAGCACTTACGGCAAAAGTTGGTGGTGGGATGAGTTATTAGAATGTTTTCTGGCTTCATCAGAAGCACTACTCGGTGTTATCTGGTTTTCAAATTGGATCTCTAGCATGGAAATTGAATGATCTGCATTAAAAAGAACCGAGGGGATTTGTGAAGCAAAGGAACCAATACTCATTTTCCGAGAGTGGCTGTCACTAAAGTTAGAAAAAGGCAACAAGTTTCTTTTAATAAAACTACATGGAGTAAGAGAGGCTGTGCTGGTAAACTAGCCTTAAGAAAAAGGGGGTGTTTGGTTGGAGACGGTTGATTTGGTTTGGTATAGTTTATGCATCTTGCTTAAAGCTCATATATACCTAGGTACCGTGACGTGGAGATTGAGCATGGAAGTATGAAATAGCATGATATCTTATGTTAGGTACCTAGGTACCTAACGGAGTCCACTGAATTCTGCAGGACTCTACAGTCACTCAACAGCGTTACCATATGGTGGTGAGAAGGAACAGGATTTATGGGCTGTTGAAACTCCCGTTACCCAGGGCATTCCAAATACTGTGTTTCACAAGGCACCGGTATCTAGGGGGGATGCCTTTCATCTCTTTGGTAATGGAGTAAAATGCAAGCCTCCTGGCTTAATGTTGGAGCAGCAACCTCAGGGGAGTGGCAACCTCAACATAACTCAATCCAATCCGCACAGTCAGGCCCACACCGTTACAGTAGCACAACCTCATCCCCTCACCGGAGCATATGTAAGGGGCTTTCTTGGCCCCTCCTTTGCTTCAGCTCCTCGAGAGGTTGCTTCTGTCCTCCACTCACAGATCCCAGACATCCAAGTCCATCACTCACTTCCACCCACTTGAAATGCCACGGGCTGCTTTACCTCGAGGGCATATCTGCGTGCAGAGCCTCTGCGGCTCCGCAAAGCTCTCCTGGGCCAGGCTGTGCAGATCACGCAATGGTACTTTCACTTAAAACCAGTTTTGTTTTCACTTGAGGAAGGAAAACATTCTCTAATGTTGCAGGAGTCATCACCCAGGTTAACTATGGCTGGTCCTTTGCAAACCCAGCTCACCCTTTTTGAATTAAGTCTCCACTTATTCAAAGAAGAAACTGATGGTCAGAAGGAAGGGTCTTCTCATGTAAATACTTAATATATTTCTAATTGGGTGCATGATACCGAGAAAAATAGTTACTGGAACGGTGGTTGGAAGAGTCAAAGAGATGGAGCCATTTTGTACCTATGTACAGGGTGAAACAGGTTGTACCATCCACCACGCTTTCATTCGTGTGTCGGGCATTTATTTAGCTCCCAGTGTGGGCCAGTCAAGGTGATTAATGTCCAGGATCAAAGGTAAACAAAATACCTTCTCTGCCCTGTTGACCTCCACGCTGCAGTGCACATGGATGTGCGTGGGGGAGGAGGGGTAGTTACAAAGTTTTTCCCTACCGTGATTGATCTAAGTTATCTCAGAAGGGCTTGATCACCCTTTTTTCCATCCCGAATCATGCATTTAGTTTTTCTTTGATTTTTATTCCTTTAAAAATGGACAATGAGCATGAATCAATCTAATCATACGCCAAGTTGTTAGACATTTTCCTTTAACAAAGTACCTTTACAAAAATACCTTTCGTTTTTAGAGCAGTTTTAGGTTCATGGCAAAATTGGGCAGAAGAAATGGAAATCTTCCATTCACCTCCCTGCCCCCAGTACAGATAATCTCCCCCATCAGTCATATCCCCACCGGAGTGGTACATTTGTTACAATTAAGGAACCTGCAGTGGCGGAGCATCATCAGCGAACTCCACCCCGCACCTCAGAGTTCACTCTTGGTGTTGTACTCTCCGTGAGTTTGGACAAATGTATAATGACTTGCAGCTGCCACTAGAAAGTGGGTTTTCATCAAGGGGAAAGGGTTTGTGGATCCTGATATTGTAAGGACACACACAACCCAGTGGTCAAGAAAAACACTGGAGAAAAATAAAGTAAAATGGCAAAGGAGAGAAGGGAGGGAAATAGCAGCAAGAAAGGGAGAAGAGGGAGGAAGAGGAGTTGAGGCAGAGGATGAGGAAAAAAAAAACTATTGCAAACTAACTTCACCTACTTTACTTCCAAGAGCGGCCCAGATAAATAGAATAATCCTAGAAAAATGTGCTGTGAATCTGGCCCAGGAAGCCCCATTTACCCCCTTGGTTGGCAAACATCAGCTGGAGACCACGGATGCACGTACACTTTCTATACGCCTTGTAAAAAGAAATTTACAAAAGAAATTTTTGATACATACTTTTGTAAAAATTTGTATCAAAAATAAAACACAAGAGTTTGAATATTACTTTAGATTAGAACCAAAATGATGCAGAAATAGACTTAAACTCTTTTTTTGTTTTAAACTTTTTGATTTTGGTTTGTTTTGTGAACTATGAGATATATTTAAAATGCTCAAGTAGTAATGAACTATTTGTGATGAATTTTTGTCACATGGCACACACCTGTGACTAGTACCAGAGCAAGTACAAGCATGTTATCGTTACGTTAAAAGCCAAGTGCGAGCCCCTTCTACGCACTCTCCCCCAAGAATCAACAAAACTTACCTCTGGACAACATAAATTAGTTTTTAACTATATTCAAATGGAACATGTAGTGTAAATCATATAGCATGTATGTTAAAGGTAGTATGTATTCTTTTGGATTCTGACATCTTTTGCGCAATGTCAGGTTTGTGAGATCTGTCCATGTTATTTCAGGAAAGCAAAGTTTGTTCATTCTACATGCTATATAGTATTTCATTGACAAAATATACCACAGATTATTGTACCATTCTGCTAATGATCCAACTTTATATTTTAATATCTGCTAGTACTTGTAGTGAAACAATTTATTTTTCTATGGATTTATTTTTCAAGTAGATTCATATGAACAAAGAACATTGTCAAATACATATTAGTCTTTAATTAGATTAATTATTAATAGGCTATATTCTGGAAAGAAAACTGAGAAAATATCTTCTCTCTCTCGCTCTGTCTCCCTCCCTTTCTCCCTCCCTCCCTCCCTCACACACATAGACACAGACACACAATGAGTGAAAGAAAGGGGTGGGGAGGCAGATTGGGTCTGTACATTGAATGAACAATGGGAGATGACAAGTGGGCTTGCCAGGCCATGTTTGAAACCAACCGAGTTAAGCACATGTTGGGAAAAGGATTCAGGACTGACACCACGTTACCCAAAACGCAAATGTGCGGAGGTTAATAATGTCTCTTAGGAAACGCATGGGCTTGTTGGAGAAAGGTTTTACTCATGAACAATAAAGAATCCCTTATTCTCAGCTCAGGAAATTTCCTTAAGTCTATAGAAGAAAACTACAGAAGTTGGTTTTTGTTGCTCTGTTTTATATGTGTGTGTGAGCTCTTGCATACTTACACACACAACACACACATGTACACACTATATTCAGGCTGGAAGATAGTTGTTTATAAAGCTTACTTGTAGAGGTTTTACTAAGAAATAAGCCAAGTAACAACTCCTTTTCTTTATTTAATTGAAATAAAAGGTCTATTTTGCAAAGTACCTGTAACATGTGAGTAATCTGTGTGAGTGCACACAGACCGCTTGTATAAAAGTGTGATTATACTGACTTAAAACAGAGTCCTTATCCCAGTTTTAACCTGAAGATAGAGCCTGTCCTGTAGTTCCATGGCAGTAAAATCTGTGCTTGATGACTGATTACTCCTGTGGACCAGCTATTTCCTGTTCCACTAAACTCGTAAGCCACTAATGTTCTGGCTTAGCTTGGTATGGTGCATGTAATCGGAGAGTACAGCTCAGGGACCTCACTGTCCAAAGGGAAGTTGAGAATGTGCTCACTGCCACTCCCCTCACTTTGTTACAGTGAATCTGGGTTTAATGTGGGTCTACGTGATGTCAGATTCGGCTGTCTACACAGCCTTAAGTGAACAAAGTTTACTAATTCTCCACCTCCTTTTGTTGCCTTGGTGTCTGTGTATGTGCATGCGTGTGTATGCACGCACATGCCTGACATAACACAAGTTTCATCATAGAAGCAGACACTGCAAAATTCAAGAACTAGATAGAATGTTATTCTGCCTTACCTTCTCTTTGCAAAGATTTATGGTCAGAATAAAAATAAGACCTATTTCATTTGGAGATGAAATAAATTTTATAGTTTGGGGGGAAGACACTGTGAATGTATATATAACTCCCAGCACATTCTTACTAAACAATTCCTTGTGTATAAAAGGAAAAGGACTCAGCTATTATAAAAATAATACATATGCACTCTTAAATAACTGTTTTGGTTTTTTTTGCTACAGTGATTATTCCATCCTCTCTTGAAGACGAGATAATTGGAAACAGGTTTATAAATCCGTTCACTCCTGAATATTTACCCTCTTTTAGTCAAAATGTTGCCTCAATTTGTCAATTATTTTGACAAGTATTGATAATATTATAAAAACAAAGGTGGTGCCAATTTCCAGATCTAAGTGGGTGAAGGAAACAGCTGAACATAAAAATAGGGGATTTCTCCTGTTCTCATTAGATCAGCAAGCTGAGAAAGAGAAGGAACCATGATTCCTTCCTAAGGACACTTAAATTAAATGCTATTACTTCCACTTGCACACCGAGCTGATCTAAATCTGCGTATTCATGGGCCAGAGAGTCCGAAAGGCAGATTGACTGTTACGGAGTCAGACTTTGGGAACCAAATGCTTGCACACATTTCACTAGTCCCCACGTCAAATCTCCTGTGTGAGTGACTCGTACGTATTAAGTAATGAGGACTTTCCCATTTCTTCTTTGCCAATTCAGACATTTACTCAGATTTCATACCAGGATCAAATGAAAGATGCAAAGTAAGTATCATTTAAGCTAGTATCAAGACAATTTAAGCTATATAAAACCTTTTCTCACTATCTCTGGGTAACTTAAGTAATATTATTTAGACTGTTCCTTCAACCTCATAAATTGTTCCCTCCGGTCTCCATTTTACTCGTAAATAGTTGGTGTATCTGTGGAGAAGGCAGGATTAGCACGTCTGCCTCTGCAAACTCAGCTGGCGCCCTTTGCTCACATAATCCAGGAGGAAGTCTGCCAAAGAGTTGCAAAGTCTGTTTGGGGTTTACAGTCTGAAAACTGTAGCTGCGAGAAAAAGAAAATGCAGTCACTAATTGGTGCAGTTACTATTGCTGCATTAAAAAAAATTAGCCCATGATTTCACACATGTGTGGAACCCAATGAACAAACTGAATTAAGAAGCAGAATGGAGATGGGCTCATAGATAAAGACCAGGCTGACAGCTTTGAGGGGTGGGGCGGATAGCGGGTGCAGGGATGGAGCAAAAAGGCAAAAGGACTCATGAACGTGGACAACAGTGTGGTTTTGTGGTGGGGAGGGGAGTATAAGGTAACTACATGGTAACTGAAAAAATACAATAAAAATGTAATCAATTGAATTAAGATAATTAGATAAGTTAGTAAGGCTATATATTAGCATAAGTATTTAAAATATATAAATATAAGTCAATCTTTACTTCAGAATATTTGGGATATTGCTAAAGAAAACAATCAAAACATTAAACATTATATATGACTCAAAAAAATTAACCCAAAGCTGAGGGGCTCAAATCAGTCATTTTATTTTTCTCCCAGAGTCTGTCGGGCAAGACCTAATATAGAAAATGGCAGAAATGGCTTATCTCTGGCCCAGTTTCTATGTCCTCCTTGGAAAAGCTTAGAGGTTGGGGATGATGTGCAGGTGGCAGCAGAAGTCCCATGAAGAGTCATTCACTCGCATGTGTGGCACCTGCCCTGGGACACTTGTTTTGATGCCAGGAGAAGTGACAGGGGCATCTCCATGTGATTTGGGTTCCTCACTGCATTGTGGCTTCAGTAGGTGAAATTTTTACGTGTCAGCTCAGGTCTTCATTTGCAACTAATTATTTAAGTGAATGAGGGAGAAACAGCATTATCTTTGTGATCCAGTCTCTTAAGTCACGTGGGTCACTTCAGCCATGTTTTATCCCCTCAAGTCCTTGCAATTCAATCGGAACTTAAAACTGCAACGCTCATCCAAAGATGGTAGCAAATATCAAAGGCATTTTCTTTGAGTATTCATATGAACATAGTAAGTTTTTCTTGACAATATTCTCTGTAAAAAGTGCTATACATGTCTTTTTAAGACATCAAGAGGAACTAGACTAAACCTAGTTTTCAGGTGCCATTAGCTCATGAGAAACTGTTCGAAAACTCAAAAGGTTTACTCTACACCAAAAAAGAGTCTGGCCTACCTCTTTGGACTGAGCAGCAGGCTGTGCACTGAATTATTGTACAAGGTCCGCTGATTCATTTTGTACTTTGACAGTTGAGCAAAAGTTGGCTTTTTTTATTTGCAATCTGCAGTTTCATTTGCTTGAAACTTATTTCTTTCCTGAAACCAAACAGGATTATCTAGGTTTATAGTCAAAAATTGTTGAAAATCCCCAAGACTATATAGTTACTATTCAACATATTTTTTTACTTGAACATTTCCATCAAGATTAGCTATGTGCTAAAAAAAAATACAAAAAATAAAAGCATGCTTATTGAAATATCTGACTATGTATAATTTAATATTATAATAATTTACATACAAATGGCAATGAGAAGATTATACATGAGAAATTTATATTGAGCTGTCCTTGAGTTCCTGCATTACTGAATCTACATGGAGATAACATTCCAATTTTAATGGATATCACAGTCCTGGAGGCCCCGCTGTTTCTTAGGGCTCTGTGTAACCTCATGGCATAGAATGATTAGGTTTCAGAGACATATTTTTTCCCAGAAATGCCAAGCTGATAAACATCTGAAATTTCAACACAGCTGTTCTGCTGATTTCCTTACTGCTATAATCACATTGAGAAATCAAAATTGGGATGGAATATTTGGAACACATTTCCCCTCCTATTTATTAGCTGTTTAAGTACCTATGGTGAGGGGATAGTTCAGAGGGAAGTGGAAGAGGAGTGGTCTTTTTCATTTTTGTCACTTTGTGGTTTTTCTGTGCTTTAATGAAGGATTTTCTGATACGTGTTTAATACATCTTAGGGTTTGATGATGGGCATCTTCTCATGTACGTCGGTCATAAAAGCGGATTGATTTTGAATTTCAAACTAGCTTTCCTACTCAAGGAAAACGTGTAGTTGAAGCAATTATTCAAGGTATATAGGCCCCAAATCACTTTCATCTTTATTTTAAAAATATGTCTGCTATTTCATTTCATTTCATTTCAGCATCATTTTTACAGATGAACTAATTTAAAGGGTGAAAAAATACAATACTCACACATGGTCAATAGCTGCTTTGAAAGCCTAAACAAGACTGTTGACACACTTTTTGACTCATTCTTTGGCATTCCTCCAGCTCCATAATGGTGTCCCACTGCTACCAGGCAAAATTTCTCATATTGAAGAGTAGACACCAGCATTTTTTCAGTCCATAGGATTCTATGTGGGAAACAGGCATGATGGACATGATGACTTCTGAGGTGTTCCCTACCTGTGCTATAATAAAACTAGTGCCTTTTCTACAGCATAGTAATAAAACCAAACAAAATAAAGTATATGAAGATATTTTTAAACAGAGATAGGTCATAGTCCTAAAAACAACTGTATGTATTAGATATGACTTTGTTAATAGAGGGCTACTTAGAGTGATGTAAAGGAAAGATACAATAACCAATGGAATATTTTCCCACACATCCATCCATTCAGTATGCCATGAAAGAGGATAGATAACAAGGGGGCTTAGGTTAGATTGAGGAGTGAGCTAAGGTTTGAAAGATGAATAAGTGATAATACCCTGAGAGATAAAAAAAGGACATGTGTGAATATTTTGAGCCTCAAAAGAGCTTAGTGCATTTAATAGACTCATATAAACCATGAATCCCTGTGTTCGTCTGTCTTTCCAGTTTTGAGGCTGGGTATGAATTGCCCTCAGTTCTTCTTTCGTGAATGATCAAAAAAGAGTTGTTGCTTTTCCAGCCCCTTCAACTTTTTACTTGTTGGGATAGAGTAGCAATTTCTAAGCTTCTCACATGCAGAACCAGAAAACCAGAAGCCCTTACTCTCTCCTAGTCTCACTCCTGGCCCCTCCTATTCTCCACTGGTAACATTTACTGTGCTTTGTCCTGCCACACACATCCCTGCCTTGGGCTTCTCAGTGTGATCGCTGGGCTCCATCCACTCTGATTCCCTGACTTTGCAGAAATGGCTCAGAGGAAACTGCTGAAAAATAGAATTCTCTCTTCATTTCATGAATTCAATCTCAACTAGCATAGAGATTTTTAAAAATAAGATCCTTTCTAAGAGAATGCTTCATGAGCTGATTAAAATTGCAGCCTGTCTGAAAGGCTAACCCACCTTCTGTTGGAGGTGAAATGTGAAACAGTCCGCCCCGCACCCAGAAATAGGCCATGCTCGTGGCGATGGCAAAAGCAGGGCATGGCACTGACTACTTGGACCCACGTCTGGGTGACCTTGGAAACCAGGTGCTCCTGGGAGCTTCTACTGCATGCAGGAAGGTGAGGTGTGGGGCAGAGGCTGGTAACCTGCTCATTGAGCCCAACAGTCAGGGGGTATTGACACGGACAGGTATCAGAGGAGGGGGAAGCCAGAGGTTACCAGCAAGAATGAGCACCTGGTTATAAAAATAACTCACTGACAGGAGTTCTTAAGCAAAATTGGAATAAGAGTGTTTCCTCCATAGGGTGTTGTAAAGATGAGAGAGGTAATCATAGTGTCTAATGATCTGTTAAATAATGGAAAGATGTCATCTCCCTTAGGTGAGAGGGCAGGCCTTCCTCACTGTACCATTCCTCCCATCCAATATAGAGCAGTGTAAGACATGACACCTAGCTGACCCTAAATAAATGTTTGTGGAATTGAGTAATGAACCTTTTCTTAGTCTGGGCACTTAACAGTCAGGAGAGAGTTGGTTTTGCTGCCTTTTCACATGAAATTGTACTGTCATGTATTACACTGCATTATATTGAGTAGTTCGGGTGTGGTATGATATAGAGTAATATCCATTTCTTACAGCCTCATAGCATTGGAACACCCACTGGAATGAAATCAGAGAAGGTAAGTGCATGTGTGAATGTGTGTGCTAGATAGTGAGAGAAAGATACATTTTTCGTAATGACAATAAAGAGCAGGCTTTCTGGAAACAACAGTGAAAATGAGGACAAAGAAGGGTTTGCGAAAGGATTTGTATAGGAGGAAGACACATTTCTCATCAGAATTCTAGGACAGATGGGAAAGGTGAGCGGGGTGCTTTCTAGTTAAGAAAGATATTAAAACCTTAATAAGGTAGATTCCCACACGGGCCCCCTTCCAGGTGGTTTCATGCTGCAGGTGGGATGGATTGTATATTGGTCCAAAAAGAGAAAACAAAGATGAAGCCTCATAGAAAAGAGATTGTACCTGCTACACAAAACCCTCCCCTGTAGTTTCAGTAAAATAATATTCTTTCTGTTTTGATTGCATTTGGTTTGATGGCCATCATGTAGCAGTGTTTTGTACCCAAGAAAACAAAGGTAAAAGAAGGTCATCACAGGAGGACACGCATTTACTACAGTTGAGCAAGTGAGAGTCCAAGGTAGGTTTTCCAGTCACCAAGGACAGGAAAATCCTCATACGGTACGTGGGTAGCACATGCAGCTACAATCTCCTCTATCTTAGCTATGTATTAATCAGTCAGTTTGTCTGACCTCAATCTCCTAAATCATATAAAAAGTAATATGGTTTGTAGGTTAACAGCCAAGATAACCTCTTACAGGTGCTTTAAAGCCCTTTTGCTTATCATGAACCCATTTGCAGGACCACAGCATTTTTGACGTAGAAAATCCTACAAACGTTTTTATGGGTAATACGACATGGCCCCCTTCTTCTTTTACTCATCGACTTTAACCAGAATACCCTTACCTCTCTGACAAAAAAAAAAAATGTTAGAAGAGCTGGCCAGTTATTTTACCACATGAGTGTTTCCTAATTTGTCACTGTTTAGAAAGCTCAGTTTTAAGTATTGATAGCTAATAAATACTTTAACAAGTGGATAGTCTGACAGCACATTGTCCAGCATGTCTAATCATTTTCACTTTCTTTTCTCACACAAATTAGAGACACAAAGAGAAATATTCAGTAAGCATTAGAAAAAATAAAATTTAAGTTTTAACTGCTGAAAAAATTACAAGAACACTCTGAATGCCAATGGAATACAATAAAAGAAATATCACCCCTTTGACCCCTGTTCAATACATAATTGTATTCTGATGGTTTCAGGATTTTAAATTACCCACATTTAAAAAATATCGATACCAAATACTTGACTTTTATAACTCTTGGTCTTTGTATTAGCTTTACCAATAAAACTTCATAGATAGCTATTTCTACCTATTGAATTTTAAAGGGAATAGTTTGCTTCTTCATGAAGTAAGGGCCTTGGGAGGAGGCACTACAATAAAGCAAAAAGAGCATTATACCAAGAACTAAAAGGTCCATATTTTTGTCCCATTCTCCTACTCGTATGCTAATGACCTTAGTATACTCTGCTGCTTTTTTAAAAACAAAATCTTTAATCCCTCTTTAAATTTTTATGCCTTTAGTTTTAATATCTTTAGCATTATATTTGCACAAAATATTCTGGCGCTAAAAACACAAGTAGAAGGAGGAGGAGAGAGGAGGGAGCAGGGAGGGGAACCACGGTACTAGACAACTACTAACATTTCTTTTATTTCTCAGGTGATGCCACACTCCAGGAACAAGCAAAGCCCTTAATAGTGTAAAAAGTGGTGTTATTCAGAGCACTTATAAAAGTAATATAAATAGTACTATTTCACAGTGTAATAATAAAAACCTCTTTTTACTTTGGAGATTTATCTTGTCCAAGTAACAGAAGATAGGAGAGAGAAGGTAGGTGCCAATGTAGATAGATTTGCACATTTGGAGTTCAGAATGTATTGGGAACATGTTTCTCCTACTGACAGGATAATATGAAAAAACACATTTGCAAGAGACTATTACCCACTGTAGGTACTCAGTAAAGGTATTTTCGTGAGGGAATAAAGGAAGAACTTTCTTCAGATTTGGTCTAGAACAGAAGCAAATAAAAAGGGTTATCATTGACTTCTTAATAGCTAAGCCAAACATTTGAGGATGAATAGAGTTGCAAAAAATACAAAGCAGGGGTATCCAGGTAAAGAGACAAGAGAACTGAGAACACAGTATCTACCGGCGATGGCAGAGCGGTTGCTGTGGTCCGAACGTGCCTCTGAGGGGCGACAGCAAGAGGAGGGGCGCCGATCAAAAGCCCTTTTCCCTCATCCATAGTACACACTTTCAGTTTTATCTGACACACATGAGCTCTCCAATATAGTAGCCATCGGTCACTTGAAACGTGGCTAGTGTGACTAAGAAAGTGCAGGTTTGGTTTCATGTCAATTAATTAAAGTTTAAAAACTGAGGAACTGTGAGGTTTTTGTTATTGTTGCTAAACATGACTTGGGGTGGGTAGAGGTGGAAAAAGATATGAGGTGGGTAAATGATAATGTGAGAAAATACAACAAAGATAAACTATTAAAAAAGATTAATTTCTCTTTAAATGCTTAAAATTTAGCAGCCTAGTTGAGATGTGTAAACTGTAAAATGCACACCTAATTTTGAAAGCTAAATACAGGAAATTGAAGCATTAATAATTTTTGATACTTCTGAAAATAATTACACATTGACATGATAAAATTTTGAATATATTCTGTTAAATAAAATGTCATTAAATTGATTTCACTTGATTTTATTTTTTGCTTTTTTAATGTGGCTACTAAAAAATTTAAATTACATATGTAATTCTCATTACATTTCTATTGGATGGCTCTGCTATAGTAATACAAACACATTTTATTCAACAGAGAGACAGTTTTAGATATCTGTTTACAAAGAAAACATCACATCAACATGTAGAGTAAATTTAGCACATATGATATTAGAAGCTAAATGACAACTTATGAGGTTGTTATAATTGTTCAAGTGAGAAAAACTAAAAGGCCTGGATAAAATAGGAAGGGATACATTTTGAAAAATGTAAACAAACATAGCAGGGAAGCCTGGTGATTAAATGGGGTAACCTGAGATTAAGGCACATAAGACCAGAGAGAGTTTTAATAAGATGGGAATGATAAATTCTATGAAATTCTGCAGAAAACATTGAAATGCTGCTCTAACTGTCCTCTCCATGAGCTTTACTTGTTACTTCTTCCCTAAACTATTGCAAAATCTTCTTAATTGTTTTCTCAGTCTTCAGGTTTCAACTCCTGGAAAGTCCATGGATGGGTTTCAGTCAATTATATGTCCCCAAAATGCAGATGCGATTGCACATGCAGTTTTGTACATTTTGCTAGGAATAAGTGCCATAGCTTTTACTACACTCTAAATGGAAGTAATAAGCCTCCTCACCCCGCCCCCCCCACAAAGGTGCCTAAATGTATTATTATGCTAGGATCCATGTAAACTAAGAAAACTGGTTAGAGATTGACATGAAATTAACATGCAATCTTGGAGAATGTCTACATTTATATGGGAAAGAGAAATAATGTAGAAATAGACTAATCCCTTTCCACAAAATACAACTGGAAAATGGAAGGCAGTTCTTCATAGATTTTTAACATGTATTTGAAAAACTGGAAATGAGTACTTTCTAGCTGAAATATTTCATTCTTTGTGTGAATGGTTCTCATGAAAATATTTTTTAGATCATGCTCTTTCCCGAATATCTAAGATACAGTATCTGCTAGGGTATCTGTATCTAGAAGTAAGATCTCCATTTTAAAAAACCATTTCCTGCCCTGAAGCTGGGAAGTGTCTGGCTGGAACATCTAGGAGATAATCGGCTACTACTCACCAGCTATCTTGATGGCCTGTCATCCTGGGAGTTAGAGCTGGTCATTCCAAAACAATGCAGAGACCAAGTTGTACCCCCATGGGCAGCTGAGAATTTAAATGGATTTCAGGTGCAGAGGTAGTATCACTTACCAGTGAAGACTTATAATAAGAACAAGCCTCAGACTTGGGAAAATTCAAAGTAAACAGATCTAATCGTGACAAGCCAAGCCATAGCCTTGCAGCTATAGCCCCAGCAAACTGTGTAGAACCATTTGGACCAACACGATGCACTCATGATCATGTGCTCACTGAATAATTAGTCTAGATCCAAGACAAGGCAACATCATTTCATTGAACACAGCTTTCCCCCACATGTTTGCTTCAGCTTAAGAATCCAAAGGGGCAGGGTCTCTGCCACTGTGTAAGAGTGTGACAGATTTTTTGCTGTGGTATGGACTCGCAGGTCCATGGAAAGAAGGGAGGAAGGGGCTGAAGTCAGGAGGTACTGGTCTGGGAGTCTGTTCTACAATCATCAGTCATGTGCTCTCAGAGCTTCACCCTTCATCTTTCCATGGAGGATACTGGACTAAGGGATACTGACCTCCTCTCTTTTTCTGACTTTCATTCAATGAGTTGATATCAGGACACTCTTAATAACAAAGAATTGGCATCATGCATGGTTTAGGTTCTTGCTTAACTAGTTTAAAGGTGAGTGCTATACTCTTCATATTAGCTCTGCTTCTAGTTGGGATATTATAGTTAAATGTTTTATGTATAAACATAAACTCAATCCAGTTATTTTCATTCTCAATTGTTGTCCAAAACTGAATTTGTCATCACTTATGCAAATCAAGCAAGAAAGAAAAATAAATCAATGTGTGTGCTTTTTTGAAAATCCTTCAGTATCAGATAACCATAAAAATTTAGTAAAAATTTTTATTGTTTCCACATGTTCATATTTACCTTTCAACTATAAGTACATATGTTATTTTTAATTCCCTCCTACAATTTTGACACATTCCTTTTTCCAAAATGCTGATTTTGTATGAGTTATTTTAATTTAACTAATCTAAGACATAAAATGAAAACTACTATTAAAGGCCCCACATATATGAATGTCACTATGATAATATTACAGAATTAAATTGCATCCTCACAACTAGTAGATATCATTCCCCTTACTTAATTAACATATGACAAAAATTAAGATTAAATAAGGTGTCATCTGTTGGGAAACAGATAAATTGTATAACTTGGATTTAAACAAAAATCTGTGTGACTCTTTTCCCACTGCTCCTCTCCTACTTTACTGACTGTTTTTCTCCTCTGTCATTTCTATAAACAATTAAACATCACATATATAACCTGAGCCTTATCTCTAGAGATTACATAAGACTCCATCATCTTTAAACGAGACCTATGCTGAATTACATAAGTATTAGTTTTGTGGGGAGAGTTAATATTTATCAGCATTTGAAACTTCCAATTTTTACATAATCAGGGAAAAAATGGGGAAGAAAAGTGGAGAATTAGAACTTTCCCAATGAGTCCATTTACTAAATTGTTTGATCAAACTTCTGCTTGAACTATTTCAGTGACAACAGAGCAATCCTTTTCAATAAGATAAATCTCTAGGTTTTTAAAAGGTATAGCTCTGGATTGAATAAAGGGTTTATATTTATGACTCCAAAGCTTTACTTTTAATCTCGTTTTGCACCCAAACTTCAGAACTATATATCCAGGCACCAGCTAATCCCTCTATATGTTTAGATTGTTCAGAAGCAATTAACACTCGGTATTTTTTGAAGTAAGCCCATTTTCTTCTCTGTATCTGTTCTTCCCCCAGTGTTGCCTATGTCAGTAAATGATTACTTCATCCATTTAATTTCTCAAGACAGAAATGTTGAATTCATTCTTCACTCCTTACTTAACACCTCCAAGGAAATGCCAAATCTTGTTACTGATTCAACCAACTAAAAAGCCTTTGAGCCTGCCTACTCTCCATTCTTCCTAATACCATCATTTGTTGCTGGTTTTCTTCAACTGTCTCTTAATAGATTTCCTTTCAGGCATTTAAGTGAAAAAAGTCAGATAGAGAAAGACAAATACCATATGATTTCAATTATCTGTAAATCTAAACAAAATAAACAAACAGACAAAGTAGAAACAAACTCACAGAAACAATGAACAGATCGATAGTTGCCATAGGAGAGGGGGAGCTGGTGAACTGGGTGAAAAAAAAATGAAGGGATTAAGAAGAACAAATTGGCAGCTACAAAATAGTCACAGGGATGTAAAATACGGCATAGGGAATATAGTCAATAATATTATAATAATCACATATGGGGCCAGCTGGGTACTGGAAATACTGGGGAGATCACTTGTGAAGTACATGACTGTCTCACCACTATGCTGTCCACCTGAAACTAATACAAAATAATACTGAATGTCAACTGTAAGAGGAAAATAAAAATTTTTAAACTTTAGAAATAAAAATAAAGAGTATGCATGAAGTAAAAAAAAAAGAAAGAAAACTTTTGAGCATACACATGTTAACCAAATAGATTGAAACTTGAAGCCAAAGGGCACTGTGACCAGGACAGGACCTAAACCAGCTATAAAGTCATTGTGTGAGTGTACAAGCAACTTAATGAGCTCACAAGAAGTCAGACATCAACTGGGGCACTGTGCAATAACAACAAATGCTCAGAACTGGTGAACGGAGTGGACATTCCACAGATGGGACTGAGCTACTTGGTAGACTCAGAGACTGAGTAATTCAGGGAAGGAGCAGGAGGTCCCAAGCAAATAAATATGGAAAAAAAGAATTTAAAAATATTTTTAAAAGATAAAAGTATATGAAGATTAGTTATAAAAATAGTAATAAATAATAATAATAAATACATGTTAATAGCGATCATTATATCCCTAACTGCTGAATTAAGGCAAATGATTTAAATTTTCTTCATTGTGCTTGGATAATTAAAGATTCCATATACACAACAGCTACCTTTGGGCTGCTCATAATGTGATTAAAAAAATAAACTATTATACTTTTAAGATTCACAGTAGAGTTTTCTGTTCTTTGTAGCCAAATCAATCCCTAACCAAGGTATTGACAATTGGTTTCTTTATTTTTCTTTCATGTGAAATTGGTTTTTTTAATCTGAAGTGTTTTATCTTACTAAATATAAACTCACAATTGTTCATTTTCCAATGCCCTCATATTATTTAGTCTAATAATTTTAATGATAGCATAGCAATCATATTTTATTACATTCTTGAAAACTTTATTACCTTCTGAGCCTCTTATTTGACAGAAAGTAGAATAACCAGGAAAATATATGAGCAAAAAATATGCAGAGAGGTATGCATAGTTGAACTCCTTGGGAATTTGTCAATAAAATAAAATACAGAACAAACCAATCTATTTTGTGTATGCTTATTGAATGCGAAAAATGAACATTACTCTAAGCTATATATACTTGAAATCTCCTGTTCTGTATTCACCCAATATCAATTGAATTCAATCCAGTGACCAAATATTTTGAAATTAGTATTTACTAAATATATGTACAAGCCAATTAACATGGGAGACATTTCCATTTTGCAAAGAACAAAACATAAACAACAATCTGAGACAAAATTCTATCAAATAAAATTCTACTTGAATTATACTTTTTTTCTCCCAAGAAAGCACATTCTTTCATTCATCTCTTTTTAATGAGATCCATCAACTACTGCCACAGGGTTTTGCAGCTGCATTTTTTAAGTCTATTAATTTTAACTGAAATCAAAATAATTACACATGAATAGGTTTTCACCAGTGCCGTTATCTTCATTTCCATCCCTTCCAGAATAAGTCTTTATAAGTGAGGGGGGAGATAGTGGAAAGGATTTTTGCTTCTAATATTTAGAAACTTAAGTTAAAGTACTTTTTGAAAATGGACTATCCCAAAAGGCCACTCACTGCACAGCTCCAGAGGACACCACTCCCAGAACATAGCTCTGCTAGAGTTCTAAACACACCATTCTTTCTTGTAATATCTTTTCTGAAAATCTGCTAGCAAGAATTTCACCATTGACTTTTCTGTCTCACCAACAGATAAATGCCCTCAGTGGCAGAGGTCATGGTTTATCTTTGTATCGCTATTGTCTAGTACACTGGTTTTAGCACTCAGTATACAAACAAAAAATTATCCTTTGGACTGAACCAAACTTTCGTCTGCATCTCAAAACATCATCCAGGGAGCTAGTTTGGAGATTCAGGCTTGGACCTACATTTTTTACTTGCTGAAGTAGACTATGATCTAATGCACCACCTTAGGAGGTAAATATACAGAGTCTGGATGAAGGAAGGGAACAGCTGCCCAACTTGTTATGACATGAAGTCAACCCTGGGAATTCATGGAATGCAGCTGGCTTGAGGTGAACCTCCTTCATATTCATAATCAGAGTCACTCGAAAGTCTAGTGAACCTTCCCCAAAATAGTTCTAACCTCAAATATGAACATCAATTTATAATACAATTCTCATTTTTAAGTTTGGATTGTCTCTTGCTTTTCAAAGTTAGTTGCTAATTTATCAGCTTTCCAAATAAGACAGCCCTCCATTCCTGCATCACTAAAACTCCTGTAATATTTCAAACTGCTAACCCTTGTCCAACATCCTGTGGTAAAAAATATTACCATATACTTTATACAGTACTTTGGGAGAAAGAAATTTCATGCTAATTCTGACTTGACTATTTAAAGGATGTTGGGTTTAAAATATGGATTATTTTCTAAAGTATTTACCTTTAATATTGTAAATAATTTCATAGTTTTATCTCTTTCCTTTCTCCCACCACAACTGAAAAAACAATGCCCATCTATTTTCTCCCCAGATATAGTTACAAGAAGTGGCCAAACAACATATGTAGAGAGTGTTGTTTTCCCCCTAGATTTGAGTGGGCAAGGCGGGAACTCACCTTGGATTCCTACCTAAAGAATAAAAGTTTCAAGCTTCTCACTATGGAACTGGGATGCCAGAACAGGAAGACACCGAGATGCTGCTGTTGGCAGCCACCATTTGAACAGCTCAGGTGAGCAACGGGATATGAGTGCTTCCTGCTGCTGGGAATGGTCAGTTGAGTTCACTTTAAACTTACTGTACTCACTACGGAGGTAGGTTGCTGGTCACCCACATACTTAAGAAAGAATCATCTTCAACAAACCAAGGGAGATACAGCTAAATGTTCCCAGTTAAAAAACCTTGATGAAATCCCAGAAACACTCTTTTAAAATGCCACCATTTAATAGCCAACAGCACTAGAAAACACAAATGTCAAGTCACAGCAATATCTGTCAACTGAGATCATCCTGCCTCTTCTTCTCTTTGTTCTCGACCTTAACCTCAGAGGAGCAAGGAGGCGGCCATGGATGAAGTGAGGAAATAGGAGGAGACACACAAGAGGGAGAAACAGAGAAATCATCTATAACTCTCCACCCCACGCCCAGGTCCTGCCTGATACAGGCAGAGCTTGGGGATGGCAAGTATCAAGTTTAAGAGAAGTTCATGATAAGTTTTATATGAGCTTGGACTTTTATTGAAATGAGATTATGTTTTTGTCTAGAGCTTACTGAAATTTTATGATTGGAAAATCACCAAAAAAGTAATTAGGTGTGTCGTAAGTTTCTCTCGAGGTGCAGAAAAGTATTTGCCTCACTAGGCAAGTGTGAATAGGCCCTGACAATAAAGAAGAAAGCTTTTATTTTCAATGAGTGTCTCCTTCTATCAGTTTCTATTCTTTCAGCCTGAAGACTTCAATAATGGTGATGTTCAGAGGCATAGGGGTCTCCAAGAATGAGGCCCTCTAGAGGAAGTAGCAGTGGATCCATATAAGAGAAACCTTTATAAAATGTGTCAAAATTAGGAACTAAGATATGTCTATTGGTCCAGGCTAGCCTCACAAAGGATTCATAACTATGTACATAATCCCTGTTGCTTGTCTAACTGCCACATACCCTCCATTCCTCCAAACAGAACCCCATTTCCCAGATACCCATCCATCCTGCCCCTATCCCCACATTCACGAGCAGCTGAACACCTTCCACATCCCTCTCTGCTGGCGGGTACCCGTGCAAACAATGATGCATTCACTAGGCTCAGACCAATGCTGGCTTTCCTCCAAGTCTTGGACTATATATGCAGCCATTTCTTTTTTCATTGTTGATATATTTCATATTATTGTCAGATCAATTACCCCAATCGGAGCAGGAGAAAACATACAAGGTCATGGAGAACTGTCTATCCCACCAGTATCAGGAAGGCTGCCCCTTTGAACTGGTCCAAAAGTAGATGGTGGGAAACTAGAAGAGAGACCTGGAATATCTTGGCACTTCCTCAGACAGATAGTAATTGCCATTATTATCTTATATCTTATTTTAGGAAGAAGGTTCACAAATCTTCTTGTGTCTAGGTCACCTTCACAGGTGAGCAGGGGCAGAGATTTCACCCAAGTCCAGTGAATATACATGTTCACACAACAGAGAGCATCATAGTGACCAGTACTAGCACCATCAAACCCAACTTATCAAACTAACTTGTATGGCTCCTGTTTACATATATTATTAAGGCATTACTTCATTTTACATTGGATGTTTTCCTTTAAAATTCAATGATGCCAGTAAACACGTTACTACAGATGCATTTTTTTAATCGAGAAACTTAGAATTTTCTTGATTGTCCAACCCGTACCTTTAGTGCCTACAGTATCTGATGCTTGGTGGGATCATGCAAATACATAGCAAATGCTTGATGAATAAATAAAATACATGTTTATTTGCATTAGGGATACTGAGTCTATTAATACTCTTACATGTAGTCAATGTAAATTATTTTCTACGTAGAATAATAAAATATTATGTTTTGGTGTTAATATTTCCTTATTAACAGGAGATATATTACAGCACATGTAATAGGGGCTGAATTAACCAGGGTATTTTCAGTATTTGCTATTTTCTATATTTGAAAATAATGTGGCAGTTGACAACCTTCTCACTTCCAATAAAATAATGCAAATATTAAATAAATAAACTAAATCACGAAGACATCAAATGGCACAAATGGGCACAGTGGCTAACTCCCTAATACATATTTCCCCTCGTTTTGAAGGGAAGGCTGGTACCTGCCACTTCGCTAACACCCAGAAATGTTATTTAGATGAGAAAATAGGTGGGAAGCACTTGAGGAAGGTGATATAGAACCACCAAGTGTCATTCTAATATTCAAGCTGGCATTTTGATTTTTGTGACTCTAGAAATTGTTTCCCTTCTAACAAATCCTTTAGTATTTTTCTGAAGACGGCTGCACAAGTCACTCTTGCGAACCAGATCTAATGGCCCAGATGCTACGTAGGAAGCATTAGCGACTTGCTACAGAAATATTCACTAACACGTAAGGCAAGCTTCTGTGGCAATCATTGCAGGAGGAAAATACCTTATTATATAAAGACATATAAGCTCCAGTTTTTAAGACATTTTAAATCGACTTTTTCATTTTAATCACTTTTTAAAAGTACTTGTTATTTGGGAAGAAAAACCACTTTGCACACTTTGGAGGCAACATAGAACTAAAACTTAATTTCACTTCCCCTTAGAATGCAAAAAGAACGTGAAAAGCATGTAATTCTCAAATGCAGGTGATGATCTGTTTTCCCAAAACCCACACTCTGTTCTCAGAACAATGGATTATATTTGTAACTGTCCCTCTGTCTCCTGGAAAACTAAGAGCACTAGAAGAATGTTATTTAACTCAGGATGCTGAAACCAGTCAGTGTAATGTTAACAGTGATAATAGAAAATGAAGCTGCAAGTGCTTCCTGTGGAATTTTCCCAAGTGCTTTTCCTGCATTGCCTCACTTCATCCTCAAGGCAACCCTATGGAGTGGATGCTACTGTTCTTCCCACTTCATAGCCAAGAAAACTCCACTTGAGAAAGGTTACAACTTACTCAAATTCAGGAAACTAGTACCTGGCAGAGCTGCTCCCCCACACCCCTCAAAAAAACCTATCAGTGTTGCATTCTCCACCTCGTAGGATAAGAAGTATAAATCTTGGAGAAAATGGTCCTAAGTGCTTATATTTTTTGTCGTATTAAACAAACTACCACCATGGATACTTTGCTCCAGGAAAGAAAGCCCTATAAGTAACAGAACCCACATCACTACGGTCTTTCACAATTTGTCAGCAGATCGGTGCCTTTACTGTGATTTGCACAGTTATTATGACTCATAGCGCATGTTTCAAGACCTTAGGTCTGTTGGTGTGGATAGTTCAATACTAATATCCCTATGAAGTAGAACTTGCATCGACAGTACCTGCTAGTTCCATCTTCTTCAGCTAAGAATTGTCTACCAAGGCCAAATAGCTAAGAAGCTGATTCATATCGGAAGCAATAGTTGGTAGATGTTGGAGAGTTCTACCTTGGCTAATTGTTACTTTATGATAAACTTGTCTTCAATTCAGCATGCAAGACTATACATATAATCATTGATTCCTCAAATATTTATTGAGAGCTGACTGTGTCTCAGGCACAATTGTTGGGTATTAAGTAGAAGAAGTCCCTGCTTCCATTGAGCTAACCGTTCTCTTTGCCTAATTAGAAGTGTGCCATTCTAATTTTCAAATGTATAATTGACTGATGACAATCATCAATGAATAAACTGGAAACTACTGTGTCAAATGGTGACGAGTATAAAAAGGTGGATATATGGTAACATGGGCACCATTTGTCACGAAAAGATAACAACAAAGTCTCTGATTGTCATTTTAACAGGACCCTGAAGGAAGACAGGGAATGAGCCGGGCTTCTATAAAGAAAAGGTTGCCAGCAGAAGGACTAGCAAGTACCTGAGCCCTGGCATGAAGGCAGGCTTGACACCCTATAACCCATGGGAGCTGGGTGTGGCCAGAAGGGAGTGAGGTGGGCCATTGATTGACTGGGTCACAGGGAGAGTGATGAGGAGAGAGAGGTGCACATCTTGTGGAACCATGAGGATCTCAGTCAAATCTTTAAGTTTTTCATCAGAGTGAAATGGGAAGCCATTGGTGGATTTTGAGTGACCTGACTTAGGCCTTGAAAGAGGCACCCTGGAAGCTAGGCCAAATAGCCTGGAGAGCAGCAAGGTGGAAACAGGAAAAAGGAAGTTAGGAAACAACCGCAGTGACTGTGTCACAAAAGGAAGGAACTTAGATGAGAGAAGAGGTGGTGGAAGGTGAGAAGTACTTTAACCACAGATATCCCTGAAAACAAAAACGACAAGATATAACGATAGACTGGATATGAGGTGTGAGAGAAAGCAAGAAATCTAATGCAACTGAGGTCTTTGACATGGATAACTGAATAACAAAATTCCACATTCTGAGATGGGACAGATTAGGACAGGGGCTGGTGGAAGATGAAGGGAAATTCAAAGTATGGTTTTGAACCTGCCCATTTGCAATGCTTACTAGACATTCAAGTGGAGAACACACAATTTTGAACTGCAGGTCCAAGGACTGAGCTCTGAGGAATCCAGTGTTCAAAGATCATAAGGCTGAGAAAGAAAATCTAGTGAGGTACACAGGAACCAAGAAAATGGATGCCTGAAGGTCATGAGAAAAACACATCTGAAGAAGGAGAAAGGGATAAAGCGTGTCAAATACAGTTGATAAGACCATGCACTGGAGGACTGAGAAATTACATTTCACTGGAGGCCTTTGAATATTCCTCTCCATGGACACCAGTGATGGAGAGGGCAGTTTTAGTTCTGAGTGGGGAAGAATTTGACTGGGAATGAGTTCAGGAGGAATTCGGAGGAGACAGGGGCATGTATGGGATAGTCCCAGTATGGGGACTCTGTTTGCCTAAGAAAAACGCAGGATATGTGGTTTCGTGTATCATCTGTTAAAAGTCAGAACATTCAAACTTAAAGCTCTTCCAGCACATTCAAGACTTAACACTGGTAAGTTACAATGCAAGCACACTTACACTTGACTTTCCTTCTATAGAGCAAACCCAGTGTAACTTGATCTTCACAAATCCTCAGTTTCTAAAGGCAGCTTGTCACAGCAGGCCTCCTAGGTGGACTGATAAATGTCTATCAAAAGCTTCACTCCTGTACGATTTAGTAGGATGTTTCCTGAAGCAGAAGGCCAAATACTATTTCTAAATTTAAAATACCCTGCATATGATGTTTATGCAAGTATGCATACTACCACATTTTCTCCCCATGAATAATGCATGTCCTGTGCAATGTGAGCCCAAAATAAGAAAAAAGAAAAAGCTAAACACTTAATAATCTACATTACATACAAGAATAAAATGTCTGTGATTGAAAGTACAAGCTTCAATATAAAAGGAATTACTGGATTAATCACTTACAGAAAAAAATAAGGTCAAATAATTTCCTCTATCTCTCTCGTTATGTTTTTTTCTCACCTTTAATTCCCATGATTGTTCAAATAAATGAATCCTACTTTAAAACCTGTAAGTCAAAGTGTTTTTTCTTTGAGTACGAAAATATGAATGGGTCAATCTAGACCCACGTTAAGGGCAGGGCCGGTGGAAAGTGCACACAGCTGGGGTAACGATATGCAAATATAATTACTACACATATCACTAATGCTTCTTATGGTTTTACTTCAAACAAGTCAGACAACCTCAGTGCAGTCTGGATCATATGAAAATTATCGTATTACAAATTAGATTCAAAAGGAAAATGCAGTTTTGACTATTGAACTGCAGAATTACTTGTGACTGATTATTCTAATGGATTGATTAACTTGTCAGCTAGAGCTCAATAATGCATGCTGGCTACTAATTAAATAGTCCTAGTCCCCACTGCCTTTAGAGGAATAAGCCCTAGATTCAGCTGTCGGGACACTAGCAGCTGAGTTTTGGCACTAATGTACCAGCTACATTACACTTTGTAGGTTGTATCACCTCGTCTTGCTTATCCTATAAACAAATTAATAACACCCTACTTATTATTACCGTGGGTGCTTTAGAGAGAGAGACTAAGTGAGATAATGTGCTCTCTAGTCAGTTTCCTCTTGTGTCCTCAGACATTTGACATCGCAATCATTTCCTGTCCCTTATCTTCAATTAGTTTCTGTCTTCTGCTCAAATTACTTTAAACTTAATCTCTCCCTTGGCCACACACACATCATCTTCCAATTTCTGCTTCCTTCCTCATATTTTAGAGCCAATTTTTAAAAGCTGTCTACATATTCCTGTTATATCTACCTATTTCTCTTTCATCCATTTCTCTTCTTCCTCATTATTTTGCATAGAACTCCTTACAGGTAGCTACACATCAATCTCCATCAATACTTATTAATCAAAATGTATTAATATTAACCTTATTCTGACTTTGTCTCATCTTCTATTTCCCAGGTTATGACCTGAACAAGATACATACTGTCGCTTGTTGTTTGGGTCATAAACCTTGTAAAATAATCTAAACATGTCCCTGTTCCCTCCCCATTATGATTAATATGTATATACGACCAAGTACCGTAGATGCAACCTCTACGCACTCCATTCGCTTCTCTCTAATGTCACAGTTACACTGAGTTACATCCTCAATCAATTATGGTCTGAATTTCCTCAACAGCCTCTTAAATGGGCTCCTTGCAAGCATTCTTATTCCTGCCCAATGAACTATGTGAAGCCACAGTAGGATTTCTAAATTAAATCCAATCGTATCTTCCTCTTTCTTAAGACATTTCAGTGGCTCCTTAGTTCCTCTTTCCTTAGCATAAAATCTAAATTTCTTGAGATTAAGTTTGGTTTAAATGGCTGATTCTGATCTAGATGACACTGATCTCTCCACTCTTATACCTTACCAAAGATCTTGAATCATTTGCTCTTTTTTTTACACATGCCATGCTGTCCCATCTCTAGACTTTCCTAGACTTTCCCAGACTTTCCCATTTGAAAATCCCTCCAGGCAGCCTCTCATCAGTCACAATTTGGAACACATGCCCACAATGGGAAATCTCACAGTCAGTACATCTCTCAGTGTGGCATTTTCGACATTAGGATGATATTGACCTTTACACTCTGAAATCTGTGTCACTATATCTGTCTGCTTGAGTTGGATACCTTAGAGTTTTCAGGGTATTTGGCACTTAGTAAGCAATGACTAAAGAAACTGAAAAAGAACTGTGTGAATTGTTAGGCATTACATAATTGAAATTAATAACATTAGCTTACTGGAATTCTTGTGAAAGATAAGCACAGACAATTTAAATTTTATTACACCTATTGCCATCTGATTGGTTTTACTATTTATACTTATGTTTATGGAGGAGCAACTATTTACTTAATTTATAAACAACTATTACTCAAATTAGCTTCTTTTTTGGTTTTGTCTATTGAAATTACAATTATAATGCCATTATATGTAACATCCTTTCATTCACAATTTATAAGATACAGAAACAAGCCAAGTGGTAAAATATAAATATCATATGATCTCACCTATAAATGGGACCAAATCAACAATCAAGCAAGCAAAATAGAACCAGAGACATGGAAATAAAGAACAAACTGACAGCAACCAGAAGGTAGAGGGGAGGGGGTAACGGGGGGAAAAAGGGGAAGGGTCAAGTCATGGAACATGTATAAAGGACCCCTGGACAAAGACAATGGCGGAGGGAGGACTGAATGTGGAAGGTGGTGGGTGTGTAGGGCAGGGGACAGTAATGGGGGGGGGGCGGGGAATGGGGAAAACTAATTGAACAACAATTAAAAATAGTTTTTTAAAAATACAGAAAAGTGCTTTTCTTTTTTGTAAATCTGAAAATACAGACATACATTGGTTTTTACTATGAATAAGTAATGCTGGGCTTCTTGTAAGTTTAATATGCTTTTTAAAAATTCAGTAGTAGTCCATATAAACAATGGAAGGGCTCACATTTCAGGAATCTTGAGGCAAATCCTTCTAGAAAGGGAATAATCTGTCTACAAATAACCAGCCTTGATTTAATTTTGGTAAAAAAAAAAAAATTCTCCACTTTGTTTTCCCAAACAAATTCCAATCTGTATTGCCAAAAAAACAAAAATCATTAGTGACTTGGTTCATGACAGAAAATAAGCACAAACATAATTTGCTGCTACAAAAGTTTAAAATATATAGCTAAACACATCATTTAATAAGTTGCTGCAAGCTACTGAAAGCTCTCCTAGAAGCCTTTAAAATGTTATGGTTCTTCATAAAAATCCTTTCTTCTTAGGGAGCTATTTAAACTGTTCTCATATAACTTGCCTAAAAACTACCCATTTGGATTTTGGAAGGCACTCTAACTCAACAGTGGATATCCAATTTAACTACCACCTCATCAAATGGATTTTTCTTCTCAAGCTATAAAAAAGAAAAGAAACTGAAAACAGAAGATATAAAAAAGTAACCTAAATGGCAGTGCTTTTGTCATCTATTGTTGAGTAACAAATAACCTCAAACAGCAGTAATTAATTGTTTGCCCTGACTGTGTTTGTTGACTGGAATTAGATGGTTCTTTTGTAACTAGTCACTTCATGGGACGGCTGCATTCACCTGGTTGATCAGCGGCAGCCACACACCCAAGAGAGCTCTCATTCTCCGCTTGCGCTCGGCCCAGCATGCTCTCGTCATTCAGTGCTCCAGTCCCAGGTTCTCTGCAGCTCAGCATCTGGCTCCCAGTGCAATCGCCAGTCTTCACGTGCTTTGTCAAGCCTCTGCTGCATCACACTTGGCCAGAGCAAGTGACACGCCAAGCCCACTTGCCAATACAAGAAAGACTATACAAACTCTTGCAAAATGGAAGGCGTGATCCTTGGGGGCCACCGACGTAAGGCTACCACAGGCAGTTAGGTGTGTGCATTTATGTTGTCCAACTATTTATTAAAAGTCAAATTTCAACTCTCCACCAGCTTCTACACCAACCTAATTTAACCAAGACAACTTAAAACAGAAGACAATTTCTTCCTATAGGCTTATCCTATAACTCAGATATTAAAAACTTTGAAGTCTATATTTTAGAAAGAAGCATTTTTGATATCGATTTGTTTTAATTTTCCTTAATGTACTGAAGCTTCGTGTGTAATACATCTGTGTCCAGCTCTATTTTAAAATTTACATTTTACAGGTATTTGAATTGTTTTTAGTTGACATTTAAGTTTATGTTGTATAATATTACTTAATATTGGCTTAGAAAAAAATTAACATTAGGATTCATTTATAAGTCACAGTAAAATATTCCCTCTTAGGAGGAAACTTGCTATTTCCAGAGTCATGGCCTTATTATGTAACCTTCCCAGGTTAGTTAAACAACCAAATTGAGGTTTTTGTCAGTTAGAACACTTCCCATTCATTTAAAAATACTGTCATCTTAAAATTCAGAGTTGGAAGACCAGACAAAATAGTTCCTGGAATTGCAGATATTCTTCCCATCTAAATAAGGGCTTCCCATTTTAGCCCTGGCTAGTGTGGCTCACTGGATTGTGCATTGGCCTATGAACCAAAACATCACCAGTTCGATTCCCAGTTGGGGCACATGCCTGGGTGCAGGCCAAGTCCCCAGTTTGGGTTGTACAAGAGGCAACCAGTCAATGTTTCTCTCCCCTCTCTTTCTCCCTCCCTCCCTGGACTCTAAAAAAATAGATCAATAAAACAAAACTTTATTTAAAAAGAAGAGAGAGAGATTCTCTTAAAGTTTCTTGCTACCCTGTCTCACTTTTAAAATAAATCATTAAATAGTAAGATTTAGAGCAGGGAAGGATTCCGAAGGTCACTGAGTTACCTTACTTCTCCTTTGGTTCTACAATTGGCATGACTTTATGTGACCTACTTCATCCTTCAAAATGGGTTTCAATATGGAAAACTGAGAGGTTTGCTGCCTCAACAGTAGTTCACTCCATCTTTGGCTAAACTTCACCTTTTAGGATTTTTCTCATTATGGTGAGACAAAAGGGGCCATAAGAGCTAAGCCTAACCCAGCACACGCGGTTTCTCTGTTCAACATATGTCCCCATTACCTGGACTAGTGGCTGATACACAGTAGCAACATCATAAATATTTGCCAGAGAGAGACAGAGACGAAGATAACAATTATTGAAAGCTTAAAATAAATTAAATATTAAATTAACTAATTAAATGCTGTACATTATTATCTCATTTGAACTTATTTATTAAATTTCTTCTTTCCTATGTTCCAGCATTTCCCTTTCAAGACTAAATAGCTCCAAGGTTCTTCAACCCCCCTAAATGTTACCTTGTTTTGGTGGGTTGATTCTGCTCCTTCAGATTCCTGCCTTGAAGTCCTAACCTCCCCATGTCTCAGAATGTGGCTTTATTTAGAGAGAGTGTCTTTATAAATGTAATCCAGTTAAAATGAGATCCTTAGGATATTCTAATCCGATACTAAAATATTCTACACTATGGGTTTAAAACATGGGGATCTCCTTAGACAGTGCCACCTGTCCCTGACACAGAATCTTCCTCACCTTAACTTTGCAATTTCAGAGGGTATCTTATGCTTTTTTACTTCAGTCAAATACAACTTGCTTCCAGCCTCTTGTGTTTCAGAGAACTTTTCTCCTCCTTGGTCACTCATCACTACATTTCATCTCAATCTCAGCTGGGAACAAAGCTCTAATTGCCCATTTGCATTCTCCTCCTCTGACCTATATTCCGACTCCAACAAACCTCTTCGTAGTGACTTAGCAGGATT
This sequence comes from Anoura caudifer, assembly GCA_004027475.1. NCBI lineage: Eukaryota > Metazoa > Chordata > Mammalia > Chiroptera > Phyllostomidae > Anoura > Anoura caudifer. The sequence continues at coordinate 60,930 of PVKU01006568.1, forward strand.
GCCCTGAGCTTCTTCCTCCGGGACAGAAAACCAGCAAAGAACCCACAACTTTATTTGCAACCTTTTATCAAGCAATCACCAGAGCACACTGTTTTGATACTGACATAGAAACAGGAATACAGTGGGAGCTTTTTGCACTGAGTCTGTAGGTGACCGCATAAAATCAGCCTGCAGAAAATGTGGCCAGAATGTGAGACACGATGAGGTGTGTCCAAGGCTGGGCCTGCCAGGGCACGTCAGGTGGAATGAAGGCTTCCACTATATCTGTTCTCCACCACAAGGGCACAATTTGTCCCGGCGCTGCTGCATAAAAGCAGCCAAAGGAGGCATGCAAGAGTGATATATGAAAAGGGGAATTATAAGGTTTGCATGTTGATATTTTCAGAGAAATTCTAAACTTCAGCAAGTGATGACACTCCATCAATATCCTTCTGTAAAAGATATATAGATACTAATGAATAAATAGGCAATAGAGTAAAGGCTTTCAAAATGCACAAACTACAGTAATTAATTTAGGAAAGGTATACCGTGCGAGGTAAATGAAAAATTGGATCTACTTTTTTTTCAGGCAGAAATATAAGCACAGAATCACTTTTTAAGTATTTGCTTAGCTCTAGGAGAAATTTGTCTTTTCAGGAAAACTGTGTTTAGACAAGCTCAGGTGACTTTGCGATGTGTTGGATGAGAAAGAACTCAGTGATGGGTGACTACGGAGGACACTGACATATTTGAGGTGAACAAGCCCAGTTTTGCCTGCTTAGCACCTAGTGAGGGTGTTGCTGCTATTGTTTTAAAACTAGTTTTAAAAATATTTCAGTGTAAGTCTAGCACAGTTGTTACTCCTAGTTTTCTCACACAGGTATGTAAATAGAAGCGAAAAGCTCCCCTGCCCTCTGTCCTCTCTCACTCTCTGTCACTGCCTGGATTACACCCAGAGAATCATTCTAGGTGATTATTTGGAAGCAGGAAGGTTGGCAAGCAGGAAATAGAGGCAAAATTCTCATTTTTGAGCTCCACCATGTTCCACAAGCCTCCACCTTCGCTGTCTCCCTTGTCATTGGGAAGAAAAAAATTAGTCAGAAGTTTTAGTGCCATTTTCTACTTAAACTGTCATATCTACCCAACTCATACTATAAAATCTCATTTCATGGGGATATAGCTGTCAAATGAGACAGTGTCTACACAATGCTCATTTGCTGAAAACTTTTAAAGAGATTTTCACTGAATCCAATTCACAGCATTAAGCTTTCAACTTATCAAAAGTCTTCCACTTAGATTTTTACCTTTGTGAAGAGCTCACTGAGTCCCTGTCAATGACTCACTGAAAGGGTAGCTTCGATATTCATACAGAACATGGGTAGGTTGACCTCCTCGGAGGTGATGGGCCATTTTCTCAGTGCCAGTTCTTGATTACAGGTGGCAGCCCTCCAAATGAACCTTGGATTAATCTAACAACACAAAGTTGTCAAGAACATACTTTCTACTTTAGTATACTTTTTTATTTTTTGAAATATTTTTAAAGATTTTTATTATTCATTTTTAGAGAGAGGGGAAGGGAGGAAGGAAGAGAAGAAGAGAAACATCAATGTGTGGTTGCCTCTCACGCACCCCCCAACTGGGGATCTGGCCTGCAACCCAGGCATGTGCCCTGACTGGGAATCAAACTGGTGACCCTTTGGTTCTCATGCCAGCATTCAACCCACTGAGCCACACCAGCCAGGACTATTTTTAATTTTTTTAAAACACCTCTGATCTGTAAACCTTAGACATACACATACTCCTCTTTCTACTTACAACTCCTTCGTTGTTTTGTCATAGGCTTAAGCATGTGGATGACCGAAACATTTAATCTAACAGTGATGCCTACCAAGAAACTAAGTCTCAGAACTAACTGGCAGGGTTAGACAGTGTCCAGAACGTTGACTAGTTAGCTTAGAAATTATTCTCAGAGGTGAAAAATGCCACTGGTCATTAGAATGAAATGGAGATTGGGCACAGGAAGAATCGAAGATTACAAATCACAAGAAATATAATGTAAAAAAAACTTCTAAAAGCAAAATATATTAATGAGTAACATTTCAGTACAATAAGAATAATAGATTTACATTGGCCATCTTACAGAGGGGAAAAAACCTTAAAGGTTCTATACGATTTTAATAAAGCCCATATTAAAAAGAATTAGGATCTTTATTTAACTGTGCAGAATTGTGAGGATGTGCTAGAGTTTATTTATAAGAAAGCTATTATTCCTTACAAAGTTAGGGAAACATACTTTTGTCTGATAACTGCATAGTTGTTCAGGTATGATTATGGGGAAATTCCTTAGTCTCTGTGTGCTTCACTTTCCTCATCTGTAAATTGAAATTATAATACTATCTATACTATAGAATTTCTGTAAGAGTTAATGAAGTTAACATATGTAAAACAGCCTCTGGTACATAGTAAGTTCTCTATAAGTATTTATTGATATTAATAATGTTATTATTCATGATAGTATTATGTAGCCATACACCCAGCATGTATTATTTAACAACCTCTAATGTCACACTCTGTTCAAATGCTGGCAATTCAGTGGTGAACAAGATAGACAAAGTTGTTATTTTCATGTAGGATAAATTTGATAGTGAGGATAAATTTTCTTTTAAAATCTATACTGAAGCCAGTCCTCATATGGAGAGGCTTATTTCTATTCTTAGAAGTAGTTCTACCTGTAAAATAAGTGAGCGCAGGAAATCGTTGTGTGTAACCAGGTAACATTACAAGATTTTTCAATAATGATGCACTGACAAAAGTTTAACATCCTGCTTTTCAAAGAAAACAGCAATGAAAAAGTCCTGGTTTGTAGCATGTGCTAATTCCCCTGGTGTAAATACTCTCGGCATGGCTAATTTCTAGTAACAAATGTGACATCCATAAAAGGTAAAGGTAAGAAGAGAGACACAATCATATACTGGTTGGCGGTATTTCCAAGGTGGGAAATATGATGTATGAAAATACTCTCAAGAAATAATAGTAAAATATTGTAAAAATAATTAGGCAGTGATAAGTTTTGGGTCTTCACAACCTTTGTTTTTATTATACTTTATTTAACTTGCACACTTATATAATTTTATTTTTATTAATGGCTATTTTTAACAACCAGCTCGCAAAATTTCCAATAACTTAACAATGAGCTCCTGTAAGCTCCAACACACCACTGCTTCCCAAGCACAATTCTGCCAAAAAGAGAGTTTTCAGCATCTTTTCTTCTCTTTTATTATGTATCTGAACAAGGTAAAGTAGATAGTCAGCTTTTTGAGAGACTTTAGTGCTGGAGTGTCTAAATTTTGGTAGAGCACAAAAGCTAACAGAAATAGATGGTACATACATTGATTTCTACATTCAAACCAAAAGGCTTTACAAATGTTTCCGGTTAACTGCTTTCCCTTCTGCCCTTTGTATGCTGACAGCTTGTCTTATTAGGAGAAAACTGGTAGCCCCCTACCAACATCTGGGCTCAAACAGATGTCAACGGGAAACACAACGAGGAAAGAGGATTAGGAAGGATGGGTTTCTAAGACTAGGTGTTGGTATAGATACAGAAAGGGCCTAAGCCCTTGTGCCTACAAGGGGCAATCAAGAGACTTCTCGTAAAATGAGCTCACATTTTTTATGATCCAGCTGCCTTTAATGTGGACCCTAAGGGAATGTCCTGTCAAAAAGATGAGACGAATTAAATTTCTGAATCTGAACAGGAGACACTGAATGAAATGATGCAGCCTTTATGTTTTTAGAACTCCCACCTGAAGATAAATGTTAAAGATAGATCAGATTTGTTAGACTTAATCAGGGGATTGCAAAGTCTTTATGTTTGAAAACTCCCTCGCCTGGAATCTGAGGAATGTTTTCATGGTGGCCTACCACAAAGATTAAATTCTGCCTTTCAAAGGAAAAAAAGTTACTGGTTTGATCACAGAACAAACAGATCCCCGGGAGAGAGGGACCACCCCACACAGAGGGACCCTTACAAGAAATGCAGCTTCGGAAGTAAATCTGCCTATAATTTTTGTTAATAAGAAAAATCCAATGACATAAAGTAACAGAAATATGAAGCCATGAAATGATTTAAATATTGAAATGAGAAATTAAGTATCAGTAAACAGTTTTTATTGCTTTCAGGTAGTAACTGCTTAGGTGTGTGTGTTTCTGCACAGTTTAACAAGGTACATTAACATACACTACATCAAATGATTGGCAGAAAGGCACTACGAGGTATTATCTACATTTTATCTACATTTAGGTAGTAAATGACTTAAGATTTGGTAGGAGAGTTGAGGCTCATATAATGATTTTCTTGTGTAAGTTGAGAGCAGGGTTTAAAAAGCTTCTGGAAAGGGGCAGATGGTGATGTTTTTCAGCATTGCAGGCCACAGGTCTCTGTGATGACAACTGAACTTCGCTATTGTAGTACAAAAGCAGTCATGAGCATGGCTGTGTTCCAATAAAAATTTATGTTCAAAAACATGGAGGAGGACAGATTTTTACCCTTGTGTCTGGCCATAGGTTGCTGAACTTGGTCAAGAGGAAAGAGCTTGGACTTGTAAGATAAACAGAACTGGAACAATTCATATCTACTACTTAACATCTGTGTAATGAAGCACTAGGCCTCTTCTTTCTCATGGATATAATAATGACAATGATCCCTACTTCACCAAGAAATTATGAGAGTTAAATCCGATAATGTGTAGAAAGCACTCAATACTATGGTGCATTGTCAATGTTCAGCACATGTTGATAGCTTCCTCATTTTCCCTCCATCCCATGTTTTATTTTTCTTGAAAAATATCTAATAATATCCCTCATACTATAATTTTCTAATCCACTGTAATATCATTGACTCAGTTTTCCTTCTCCTCACTTTTCTCCCTTTTCTTATTCACTTCTATATTGTTTTCAAAAGAAATGTTCATGTTATTCAATATATTCACTCCATGAGGCTGCCATCAAGCTGACAATAAAAGATATTTATTCTGCATGGTTCCAGAGTCTAGAAGCCTGAAATCAAGGTGCCAGCCAGGTCATGCTCTCCCTCAGGCTCTGAGTAAAATCCATCTTTGCTTCTTCCTTGCTTCTGCTGGTAGCCATCAATCCTTGGCATTCTTTGGCTTATAGCTGCATCACTCCAGTCTCTGCTTATGTCATCACATGGCATGATCCCTGTGTGTCTCTGTCTTCACAAAGCATTTTCTTCTTCTTTTAAATACACCGGATATATCTCATTAGGGCCCTCATGTGACTCAAATCTGTTTCTCCATCTCCCCATCATCCCTCTGCTGGAGCCCAGGGTGAATGGCTGCAAATGAAAGTTTGTGTATTGGCCCTTGAGTAGGGCACATGTATCTCTAGCAGACTTCTGTCTCTTCCTGGCAGAGAGGATCCCTGCTGATTTTCAAAGCAAGATGTTATATGTGTGCCTCTCTCTGGCTCAGGTGCTCTGAGCTGGGGAGCCCTCAGAGGGAAACTTTGCAGCTGAGATACCCCTCTGGAACTCCAGCCACCGTCTATGATAGCAGGGCCACGCCTGTTTGTGTCTCCACCCTTCTTACCAATCTCAATGTGGCTTCTACTGTAAATCCTTAGTTATATGATTTCTGTAAATCTTTGGTTATAGTCTTCAGTTGGTTTATTCAGGTTGATTGTTCTATATTTTAGTTGTGATTCTAGTTTTGTCCTGGAAGGAAGTGAGGGTAACATCTACCTAATCTGTCACTATTTGAATCTTTCTAAAAAATACAGCTTTTAATTTAACATAATTAGGCAAAGAAGATATCAGTTCCTTTCTTGAAATATCTTCAAATTCTTCTTTAAATTTTAAATCTGTGTCTCATTACATATGCAGAAAATGGAAGAGCTGAAACCAAATTATACCCCTGCCTAATGAAGAAATATATGGAAGACATAAAGAAAAAGAAAGCAAGAAAGTTTTTTATTTAACCTGTTATATCCCAAGTTTCACCAAGTTTTCTAGGTTTGAGGGTTGTTCTTTAATTATTGTAAGAAAATAAAATATTTTAATATTCCTATTTTGTTCTTACTTAAATTTATGGAAATTACATAGGTTTAGTTTTATTAATGTTTGATCATACTTGTATGCCTGGTTCATTTCATTTTTTTGAAGTTTTACTTTTTTGTGATTTACATGAAATAAAAGATTTTATTTATCCACCTTTGGAGAAATTTCTGTGGTTTATTCCAACTCTTAGATTATGGTTCAATTTGGTCAATGTCCCTCACCATAACAAAGAAAGACAAAATGACTCAATGTGAAACTGATGAACATTAGGAAAGATTCTTGTGGTTTTATATAAAGATGAAATACAGCATCAGACAATAGAGAACCATGGGAAATCACTAGCCTTTCAGGTAGACTTCAGTGAGTAGTATGCTTTAGTATGTCATAGCTTACAGGGGTTATGCCAGAGCAAAAGCTACGCCATACTATTTCATCAGAGTCCTTCTACTGGCAAGTTATAAACGTTAATTGTTCAGAAGTCTGTGTCTTACTGATCTACACAGAATTTCCTGCTGTCTACTTTGTTGTCAGAGTGTGTTTTTTTTAACAAACTGTCTTATTTGAACCTTAAAAAAAATATTTGTATAAAGATTGTTGGGCAAATGCTTTCTGAAGCATGCTGTCATAGAAAAATGTGTGCATATCTTGTAAAGGGCTTTTCTTGTCTTCTCTTCAGAGTACAAATTACAAATACACCTCTTATTTTAAGCCACAAATTACATTTGGTAAAGTCTAAAATGTTTTATAATCACAAAGGCTCAAGATAAATCCATCCAAAACCTCCTAGTACAACATATATGCATTTTATGCACAATATTTAATAAATTGGTTGTTCTATATCCCAGATGGCTCAACAATTTCTGGCTCATAACAAGGTAGTGGTTTTTTAATTGGTCTTTGAAGGAAGCTGAAATTTTCACTGCATGGGTTGGCCTTCTTAATGGCATCTGCGACTTTGCATGGCTCCAAATCTGAAGATAATTTTTTGTTAGAGCAAGCTAATTATTTCTTTCTACGGAAAAGTGAAAATGTGACTTTTCTGGCTGAAATGCAGTTAGACTGACAATGACTCCATTTTTGAAAGATTCAGAGTTTTCCCTCATTGTATGTTTCTGGCAGCAGAACATGACAAACTACAAAAATAAACAAATAACTTATATACACGTAAACTAATCTCATATCAAAATGTCACTTACTGACTTTCAATTTCAGCTATGATATGTGAAGAGCTTGGAATTGCCAATCTTGTCCTTACAAGAGGTAAGAGCTAGACAGACTGCAAATCAAAACTTCTGCTAGTGTTCATCAGAAAACTGAAGGCACAGGCCCAGTTATCACCCTGAAGTCTAGAACTGTAGACTGTCACATCTAGAGAGAGACAGTAAACCAAGATTTGCTTACCTGGGACAGGAGCTGCTGGAGTCCCAACTGGTAGGAACACTTACATGGTAACTGCGAGGAATTTCATGAGACTGAGCGTAGCCAAGAGAGCATGAGAAACGCCCGGGGATGAAAGTCTTAATGGGACCCCTATGTGGGGGCTTGGTGAAGATCTGCTATAGATGCCCTCAAAGCCCTGGGAGGGGAAAGGGAGGAGTGATCATAATAAAATACAACCGATGTCTTTACCATAACATAGGCTCCAAGGGAAAACACTGCAAGAACCTTATCCCAGTTGGAGGAAATACATCTCTCCTAATCAAGCCACCTAAAGCCTTTGTGTCTCACCTCGGGGAAGGAGAGGAGGGGGGGAGGGGAGGAAATTTGGTCAACAGGGTTTAGGGGCCCAAGGGTATAGATTAGAACCCTGTTATGAGGAAGGGAAGTAGGATACAAACAGACAGATACATGCACTACTAGAGAAACGTTTGTGAGGCTCACAACCCTGAAACACAGGCCCACAAAAAACCCCTGTAGATTATTACAGAAGATTACAGATTACTTCCCCTCCTTCACACCTGATCACCATACCAAGAAGACTCCATGATAATAGCAGTGGATTATAGCAGAAAGAAATGAAAGACATAGACTCTCTACAAGAAAACTGAAATAAGAAAGCCTAACACAAGAAAGGACACAAAAACAAGCATATTTAAAGTATTTTAAAGCCAATGGCACCTATAACTAATTAGTGAAAACATTAAACAAAGTAGGACAAACTCCCAGCCAGATTAACATAAACCCTCATAATAAAGGTCTATTTACCTCAGTTTCTATTACCTGATTCATTGTGCCTGGCATTCAACAACAGCAAAACAAAACAAACAAAAACCTGCTAGCCATGCTAAAGGGTAAAACACAGTCTGAAGAGACAAAATAATCATCAGAACCAGACTCAGTGATGATGGAGATGCTGGAACTATCTGACAGAGGATTTAAAATAGTTGTGATTAACGCACTAAGAACTCTAATAGGAAAAGTAGACTAAATGAAGGAATAAACAAGTAATATAACAAAAAAAAGGGAAACTCTAAAAATAAAAGGAAAATTCTGGGTGTCAAAAAGCAATGTAACAGAAATGAAAACTGCCTTCAGTGGCTTATCAGTGGACTCAACAGGACCAAGGAAAAAATTACAGTAGACTTCTCCTCAGAAACCACAGAAGCTAGAAGATAGTGTAGTGAAATATTTAAAGTATTGTTCAAAAAATTCTACTAACTTAGAATTCCATATCCAGCAAAATTATCTTTGAATAATGAAGGAGATATAAAGCCTCATTAGATAAACAAAAACTGAAGAATTCATCTTCAGTGGAAACTCAGTGCAAAAAAAAGGTTAAAAGAAGTTCTTCAGGCAGAGGATTATGATGTTGGAAACTTTGATCTACATAAAGAAAAGCATCATGGAAAGAGTAAAGTAAAAGAAAGTATTTTATGGTGTTAATATATATAAAACATAACTATGTGTTTAAACTTAATAGTAATGATGAATCAGATAGGTACAGCGAATATAAGTGAAATGAACAACAGTAATATCACAAAGAACAGAAGGAAGAAATTGTGCATACTGTTTTGAGCTATCCATACTTATATTACATACATATGAAGTGTTATAGTATAACTTTAAAATGAATTTAGATGTGTTAAAAATGTAGATTGCACCCTGGCTGGTGTGGCTCAGTGGATTGAGTGCCAGCCTGCAAACCAAGGGGTCACTGGTTCAATTCCCATGCAGGGCACAGGCCTAGGTTGCAGGCCAGGTCCCCAGTGGGGTGGGGGAGTGGGGGCACGTGAGAGGCAATCACACACCAATGTTTCCCTCCTTCTCTTTCTCCCTCCCTTCCCCTTTCCCTGAAAATAAATAGATAAAATATATATTTTTTAAAAAACTTTCAAAAATGTGGATTGCACACTCTAGGACAACCACTGAAATGTTACAGTAGTATAACTGATGTGCTGTGACATGAGGAAAATGGAAAATGCTGAATTCAAACCAAAGAAGGCAAAAATGGAGGTGGGGAGAAAAAATGTAACATAAAATAATAGTTACAAACATGGTAGATATTAAATCAATAATTTCAGGGATTATTTTACAACCAAATTATAATTAATACACCAATTAAAGTGCAATTAAGAATTACATGGTTAGAATGGATTTTTTCAAAGACTCAATTATAGGTTGTCTACCAGAAACCTACTTTAAAAATATAGACATAAAGAATTAAATTTAAAGATGTAGAAATATATAGCTTACTTACACTAATCAAATAAGACCTGAAGTAGCTATATTTATAGAAGGCAGACAAATCAGATTTCAAAGCAAGACAAATCATTAAGGGTAAAGAGAGGCATATTATAAAAAGAGCAATTCTCCAAAGAGACATAAATATTCAAAATGCATGCACTTAATTATAAAACATTAACTATATGAGACCAGACTTACAGAAATGAAGATAAATAGAAAAATCTACCTGCATATTTGGAGACTTCAAAACCCCTCTGATGGCACTGGTAGGTCAAGCAGGCAGAGAAAGAGTAACAATGTATAAGCCCTGGGCAGAACCATCATTCAGCTTGATCTAATTCATATGTATAGAATATTCCATTTAAAAATAACAGCAGAACATAAATTCTTTCAAACTCCTATAAAACATTCGGCAAGATAGGCCACATTATAGGTTATAAAAAATACATAAAAGAATAGAACTCGAGCCTTATAACCGAAGACAGACAGAAGAAACCACTTCACTGCAATGAGATTGGTAGGAAGTATAGAGAAGACACAGGAGGGCTGGCTAGGCTCTCACAGGTGGCAGCTGAAGTGCTAGAAGCTCCCCAGCCTAAAGGAACTCAGATAACATCCAGCTTTGAAAAGCAGCAGAGGTTCTCTCTGCCAGGGAGAGACAGCTGGAGACTCTGAGAGACTCTTAAAGGTTTAACACACAAAATTTCACTTGCAGCCACTTACCCTGGGCTCTGGCAAAGGGAGGGCAGAGGGAGTGTACAGGGGACTAGAGACATGTGAAAGAGACATCTTTCTCAGGCAGAGCACCCCTCTCCAAGTGGCATCAGCCTGAGGGGAAGCAACAGCTCTGCCCACGGGAATTACTCCCACCGCATTGCTTAAGCGGATCACAGCTTGATTAGTGTAACCACTGATCAATTTGGAACTGCAGAAGATACAAAGAAGCAGCCAAAATAAAAAGATAAAGAAACAGACCCCAAAGGAAAGAACAAAAGTCAGAAAACAACTAAATAGGGAAAAGAAAGTCTTTTCAACAATTATATATAAAGAAAAAAGATAACGGGTAAAAACTGCCCAGATGTTATAAAAGTGTTAAATTATCAGCATCAAGAAAAACAAGTTTCAAGGATGTTAAATGAAAACAATCCCACAATTAGACATAGATGATGCAGCTACAGAAAACTAAAAGTAAAGAAAAAAAATTTTAAAGCAATAAAAAATATGTCTATAGACTGAGAATAAAATTCACTATGGCAACAATATCTTTAATGTCTTAAGATAAATTAAATTGGAACTAAAATAAGAATAGACACATAGATCAATGGAGCAGAATAGAGAGCCCAGGAATAAACCCATGTCAATGTGATCAGTTAATATTTGACAAAGGGGGCAGAAACATAAAATGGAGTAAAAATAGCCTTTTCAATAAATGGGGTTGGGAGATCTGGACAAGCACATGCAAAAAAATGAAACTAGACCTACACCAACCTACACCACATACCAACATAAACTCAAGATGGATAAAAGACTTAAATGTAACTCGTGAAACCATAAAAGTCCTAGAGGAGAACATAGGCAGGAAAATTTCGGATATCCTACACAGCAAGATTTCCACTGATACATCCCGTAGGGCAGGGCTGTCTAACTCATTTTCACCAGGGGCCACATCACAGCCTTGAGGTTGCCTTCAAAGGGCCAAATGTAATTTTAGGACTGTATAGATGTAACTACTCCTTAACTAGGGGCAAGGAACTCAGTGCTGCAGCCGGATAGAAACAAGATGCCAGGCCAGATAAAACAAGGTGGAGGGTCAGATTTGGCCCGAGGGCCTTGTGTTTGCCACCTGTGTTCTAGGGCAAGGAATATAAAGGAAAGAATAAACAAATGGGACTCCATCAAACTAAAAAGTTTCTGCACAGCTAAAGAAAACATCAACAAAATGGAAAGTGAACCAACTGTATGGGACAACATATTTGCTAATGATACTTCAGACAAGGGGTGATCTCCAAAACATGTAAAGAACTCAACTGACTCAACACCAGGAAAACAAAAAATCCAACTAAACATATGGGCAAAGGACCTGAACAGACACTTCTCCTCTGTAAGGAGGACATACAGAGGGCCCAGAGACACAGGAAAAAATGCTCAACATCACTAGCCATCAGGGAGATGCAAAGACAACTGTACTTGAACAACATAAAAAAAAAAAGATATTACAAAATCACATATTTTAAAAAACCACAATGAGATACCACTTTCACACTGGTCAGAACAGCCATCATTAAAAAACCAACAAACAAGTTCTGGCAAGGTTGTGGAGAAAAGGGAACCCTAGCGCACTGTTGGTGGGAATGAACACTGGTACAGCCACTGTGGAAAACAGTACAGCATTTCCTCAAAAAACTAAAGATGGACCTTTCAAGCCAGTGATCCCACTGCTGGGACTATACCCTAAGAACCCTGAATCACCAATTCAAAAGAACCCATGCACCCCAAAGTTCACAGCAGGGTTATCTACAGTAGCCAAGTGCTGGAAACAGTGTAAGTGCCCATCGGTACACAGGTGGATCAAAAAACTGTGGTACATTTACACAATGGAATTCTATGCAGCAGAAGGAAAGAAGGAGCTCCTACCCTTCACAACAACATGGATGGAACTAGAGAGCATCATGCTAAGTGAAATAAGGCAGGTGGTGAAAGACAAATACCATATGATCTCACCTATAAGTGGAACCTAATCAACAAAACAAATAAGCAAAATAGAACCAGAGACATGGAAATAAAGAACAAACTGGCAGTGACCAGAGGGGAGGCAGGAGGGAGATAACAGGGGAAAGAAGAGGAAGGGGCAAAAAAGGGAACACAAATAGGGGGCTCATGGGCACGGACAATGGGAGGACTGACTGTGGGAGTCAGGGGGGCAGGATATGGGTGAGCAATGTGGAAAAAGGTGGAACAAATGTAACTGAACAACAATTAAAAAGTCTATAATTATTTCAACCATAATTAAAATTTGAGAGTAAATAAGAGGCATGTCTCAACAAAGATTGAATTTTTCAATCAAAATTCTTGCTGAAAAATATTAAAGGATTTATTTCAAGGAAAAGATAATCAAACCATGAGTAATAAATGGAATTTAAAAAGCAAGAGAAAAATAAAAGCAACGAAAGTATAATAAAATTGTATGCATCTAAAATAGAAGGAGTATCAGGAGTTAATGGTCAATTACTGTTATCCTGTATTTATATGAGGGAGTTCCTGCCTGTTTCTAGTTTGCTGAGATTTTAAATCATGAATAGGTTTTAGTTTTGTTAAGTATTTTGAATGCCACCATTTAAATAGTCATTTACAGAACTTCTGGCCAAGATGGAGGCATAGGTGGACATACTGTGCCTCCTCACACAACCAAAATTAAGGACAACAAAGACTTAGAAATAAGAAAAGAATCAGAACTGATAGAAAACTGAACTGTATGGAAGTCCAACAACCATTCATCTAGACAGGTAAGAGGGGCGGAGTTCAGGCAGGCAAAAGCGGAGGTTGGCAAACCCGGATGGGCAGGCAGCAGCAGCTGGCAGATCCCAGGTGTGCAGGTGGCAGCTAGCAGACCCCAGGTGCACAGGCAGTGGCTAGCAGACCCTGGGCATGGGGTGGCAACAGTATAGACCCAGTGAGGCCATGCAAGATGGCTGGCTGAACAGGTGGTCCCACATTCATGCACAGATAATCCAGGCAAAGGGGAAGCCATGGAAGGGACTGGAATCAGAAAGAACAGAGCAAGTGCCATTGTTGCCTCTCAGACCCCGCCTCCACATACAGTGTCACTACCCAGCAACTGGGCTGCCCCACCCTGGGGAATACCTAAGGCTCCCTCCTTCACTACGTAACAGCCCTGTCCAGACCAAAAAAAAAAAAAAAAGGTTCAAACAGGAGAACAAATCAAAGCCCCAGAGCCAATTCATCTAAGAGTTTAAGAGATAGCCAACCTATCAGATACACAATTCAAAGCCCTGGTGATCAGGATGCTCACAGAATTGGTTGATTTTGCTCACAAATTAGATGAACAAATGAAGGCTACAATAAGTGAAATCAAGGAAAACACACAGGGAACCAATAGTGATGGGAGGAAAACTGAGACTCAAATCAGTGGAGTGGACCAGAAGGAAGAAACAAACAACCAAACAGAAAACAAGGAAAAAACAAGAATTCAAAAAATGAGGAGACACTTAGCAACCTCCAGGACATCTTTAAACGTCCCGTCATCCAAATTATAGGGGTACCAGAAAGGGAAGAGGAAGAGCAACAAGTGGAAAACTTATTGGAACAAATAATAAAGGAGAACTTCCCCATTCTGGCAAAGGAAATAGACTTCCAGGAAGTCCAGGAAGCTCAGAGAGTCCCAAAGAAGGTGGACCCAAGGAGGAACACACCAAGGCACATCACAATTACATTAGCCAAGATTAAAATGAAGGAGAGAATTCTAGAAGCAGCAAGGGAGAAGGGGACAGTCACCTACAAAGGAATTCCCATCAGACTGTCAATGGATTTCTCAAAAGAGACCTTACAGGCAAGAGGGGGCTGGAAAGAAGTATTCCAAGTCATGAAAGGCAAGGACCTACATCCAAGATTGCTCTATCCAGCAAAGCTTTCATTTAGAATGCAAGGGCGGATAAATCACTTCTCAGATAAGGTCAAGTTAAAGGAGTTCATCATCACCAAGCCCTTATTATATGAAATGTTAAAGGGACTTACCTAAGAAAAAGAAGATAAGAAATATGAACAGTAAAAAGACAGCAAACTCACAGTTATTAACAACCACACCTAAAACAAAAGCAAAAGCAAACTAAGCAAACACTAGAACAGGAGCAGAAACAGAGAAATGGAGATCACATGGAGGGTTTGCAACAGGGGAGTGGGAGGAGGAGAGAGGGGGAAAAGGTACAGAGAATAAGTAGCATAGACGGTGGGTAGAAAATAGACAGGGGGAGGGCAAGAATAGCATGGGAAATGTAGAAGCTAAAGAACTTATGACACATGGACATGAACTAAAGGGGTGGAATGTGGGTGGGAGGGGGTGTGCAGGGCGGAGGGGAATGATGGGTGAGAAATGGGACAACTGTAATAGCATAATCAATCAAATGTATTTTAAAAATTTAAAATAAAAATAAATAAATAGTCATTTATTAAAACATTATATAACAATGTTGATTTTTGAACGTTAAAACAACCATTTAATTCTAAGATAAATTCTTTTTAGTCAATATATCTTTTTACTTTTTAGTATTACAGTCTGTTGCTTGATTCAAGTTTTAACACGTACTACTTTATTTGCTGATTTTTAAAAAAAGATTTTTATTTATTTATTTTTAGAGAGAGAGGAATGGAGGGAGAAAGAGAGGGAGAGAAACATCTATGTGTGGTTGCCTCTTGAGCACCTCCTACTGGGGACCTGGCCCACAACCCAGGCATGTGCCCCAAATGGGAACCCACCCAGCTACCCTTTGGTTCTCATGCAGGCATTTAATCCACTGAGCCACACCAGCCAGGGCTATTTGCTAATTTTTTGAAAGCGGTTTGGTCTGTGGTTTTTGTCGATACTTGATTCATTATAAGGCTTTGCTTGGTTTTGGTATCAGTATGATGCTGGCCTCGATGAATAAGCTCAGAAGTGTCGCTTTTCTAGCTCTATGTTTTGAGAAACTCATTTAGAATTGGTGTTATTTCTTTCATATTTGCTTGGGAGAATTCACCAGTGAGGCCACGTTGGCCTAGGGTTTCATTGCAGAGGGAAAGGCATCCGAGAACTCCCCCTCCCCTCGTGCACGCACACACAGAGAAGGCCCGGCAGGGGCCCAGAGAGAAGGCGGCTCCCTGCAGACGGGAAGGGAGGTCTCGCTAAAAACCAACTGCAACGCCTTAAACTGGAACTTCCAACCTCCAGAACTGTAAGAAAGTAAATGTCTGTTGTTTAAGCCACCCACTCTGTTACTTTGCCATGGCAGCCTGAGCAGACTACTGGACTAAAGAAATGAGCAGGGGAATTTTATTTAAGAGGTGAGAATAGACAAGAAAAACATTTGAATAAATCAAGACGGAACTAATTTTCCAGTAACTGATCTTCTGTGTTGATGCATAGTACTTAATCAATATTCTGTCAAATAATGAACACGTGGTGGGGGGTGGGGGGCCCTGCAGGTGCTGTACCTATAATTCTCATCTTGGTTAGAAGGGGCTGACGATCTGCCCTCCCTTTGATTCAGTTGGTACATACTTTGGTTGGGTTTTTGTTTTTTTTTAGTATATAGGTTCTTGCACAATTTTCAAATATTGCTTATCTAGCCAGTCACTGTGTATCTTCAAATAGTAATTTAAAACTTCCTGCCCAGTTGAAAACTCTGGGAGTCCAATAGCTGTTCTAGCTTAAAAACCTGACCCACAGAAGGCATTAATGCAATAAAAATTCATTGAGCGAGGAAATAAATGGAGACAGAAAAAAAGCAAATTCACAAAGTTTAGTGTAGTGTCTAGTATAGTATTAAAAATATATATATCCACAAGGAAAAAAATAGGAAAATTGTTGATAAAAGAGCAAAATGCAAAACCAAGTGGTCATTTAAAAATAAAAACAAAGTATTCCAGTATGGATATTATTAATATTTAACCCTTCCTCTCAATTAAACAGAAGTCATTAAGTAAACCTACAGTTATAGTTTAAAATGTACTAGTGTAAAGAAGATAAGAAATGCTTTTTAAAAATTACCATACAGTTCTACAATGTGAGAATTAGATTATTCCAGAAAATGTGTTATAAAGAACTTTATAATTTATTCCTGAGTGTATAATGAAATTAATTATTTAAAGTGATTTTAAAATATAACTTAATACACTTCACAGATATTAATATCATCTAATCCCCCACCCTACCATCAGCCTACACCCTACATCCTACATCCACAGGAAAATTCGACCTAGTTTTAGCTTGTCCAGGAAAAGAGATGTCCCTTTCTTTAAGAAACCACTTTGATACCCAGCCTAGAGCTCCAGATTACTTTTAAACCCTTTTCAAATTCTCTAATTGCATTGATTAAATTTTTTAAATGAATTTTTAAATGAGTTCCATAAAGATAACAAAAACAAATCAGCTTTATTCTCAGAGACCCTGCTTTGTGGTTTTTCATACTTGCTTACTTCACCCCCAATCTATATAAAATATTTTCAAAATATAACTAGTGTCTTGCACCTGGATATACAAGCACATATGAGGAATAAGAGGGGAATTTGGCTGACATGTTGGATGCAAAATAGAGTTCTCAATTATGAAGGATTTTGTTGTTGGGGAAAACTGGACTCTTCCCCTTCTGGTCAGCAAAGCAAATTAGGAGGGTGTTGAAATTACATCTGTCTTGTCATCTCCCTGGCAGGGCACCTCTTGATAAGGCCTTCTGTTCCTCCTACTTCTTGGCAGCCTCTGTCTTTGGGATGTCTGGAAATAATGGAACTCTCAAGACTGAAAAATGAAGCCTGGCAGAGCTTCTGTAGTTCTTACTTAAAGATCTAAATCATATGTTTCATATGCATCAGTTCATTTAAAGTAAACTTGAAGCTTGAACTACAACTGCTCAGCAATAGAATTCTGCTTTGTCAGACCTGGCATGATTGCAATCTCATCTAGAAAACAAAGGATTGTGATATTTTTGTTAAATGCATCCTATTGCCTTTAAAATATATGATGCTTCACACTTTAGGTAAGAAAAGATAATACCCAGGCAGATAACTAGGTACCCATCCTTGGAAGCCGATGCTTTGTCTTCGAATGTGGCAAAGGATGAGGATCTGATTGTACCTGGTTTTGCTCCATCCTTTGCAGGCCTGCTCTAGGCAGGAGCCCTCATTGACTTTGATTCTGTGACTTTGACTCCAGAACAAATGCCCTAATGCATTTCTACAGGGCACAGAGCAAAGCACGAATGAGTTTTGTACATTTCGGTGTCAGTATGATTCATGTAATATTCCCAGACATCTGTTTGCCAAGCGCTGGGCTTCTTGAAGAAAAGTTTGTTAAATCTCTCAATGAGGCCTAGATTTTTTAGTCCTGGTGTTCAGAGCAATTAAAGCATCGCCATTTCTGTAAGCAGTGGAGGACTTCATCAAAGGCTTGCTTTTGTTAGTTTCATTTTAACCTTGAAAAAATATGACTGTATGAACGGAATCTCCAAAATACGCTGAGTGAAAGGAGCCTTACACAAAAGAGTGTATATTGAATGAGTCCATTTATACAGAGTTCTGGAACAGGCTAAACGAACCCATGGTAAAGTATTTGCTGAATGCCTATGAGCAGGAATGAGATGTGCATTTTGCTTTATTTCAAAATGTCTTCCTTGGCAAATTCACCTGAAGTAGGAGCTGATGCTCAAAAAGGATACCTACTAGTGGGTGAAATTCTGCTTCTCAGCTAAGAGGTAGCAAGCAAGGCATTTTTTTTTCTTTATTTCAATTTTTTAAACATTTTTAGTGTGGTAAAATACGCAATACACAAAATGTATCATTGTGATCACTTTAAAGTTTGCGATTCTGTGGCATTAAGATATTCACAACGTTGCACAAATGTCACGAGTGTCTGGTCCCAGAATGGTTTCATCAGCCCACAGGGAAAACGTGTGCCCATTAAGCAGTCCCTCCCCAGTTCCTACCTCCACAGGAAAATTCAATCTGGTTTAAGTTTGTCCAGGAAAAGAGATGTCTCAGATGCTTTAAGAAATCACTTTGATGTCCAGCCTAGCATTATTTTTAAATGTATCTTTTTCCTTTTATTCACTCATTTATTTAATGACAATTTTTTAAATGCCTCCTATGTCCTGGCCCTGGGACAGGTGAGCAGATACAGCAGTGTCTGAGACACAAACATAGGTGCCTCCCTTTGAATGACTCCTTTGCTGCCCTGCCTCAGACGTAAGGCAGAAAATACAAAGACAGAGACAGAGAGGTAGGGAGCTGGCGCTTGCAAAAGGCAGCGTTAGCAACATAAAATTGCAATATTTGTTTTCTAGTAACACTCTAAAAAATATTCTTCCTTTAGAAGGCCAATTTTAGAAACACAGACTTTCATGGAAAGTTTTCCATTTACTTTGAAAGAAAGACTTTGAACTAATTTGACAAATTATTTAGTGGCATCAGCAAAGGAAAGGGAATCAGAAACTTTTGATTCCATCTCTGTGTACTGGTGACTTCCTGCGTTTAGGCAAATCGCTTAACTGTTTGCTGTTACTTATAGGGGTGTTCTTCTTTCTCAGAATGAGTAAAGAGTTCAATCTTCTAAATTAGAAGGGGCATGCAGAATACACATTGCAGAATTTTATGCCACAAGGGTAATAACCTACTTTCTGAATGACTGAGAAGCTCAGTCTATCTCAGCGTAACCTTTTGCCTGGCCTCATCTGCATTCACACAAATCATGTTCGAGAGAGCGACATGTACAAATGCTGATCATAATCACACACCAAAAAGGATTCTACACATATTTTTAATGAGGAGAAAATGGTTACATTGTCAGGTACATTCATAGGATCAACACCTACCCACACATACACACATACAATTTTCCTTAGATTTGCCAGTTCATTTCTGACTTCTAATACCAACTGTCCTTGACTAAGCATCACAGAAGTTTCTCCCTCTGAGCTACTTTCTCTCATACCTTCTATTTATACTATTATTATTATAATTCTATCCTCAGCAGAGGATGTATTTACTGCTGTTAGAGAGAAAGGAAGGATGGGAGGGAGAGAGAGAAAGAGAGACACACATCAAAGTGAAAAAGAAACAATGATCAATTGCCTCCCACAGGCACCCCAACTTGAGATCAAACCTGCTACCTAGGTATGCGCCCTGACCAGGGTTCAAACCTATAACATTTTGGTATAAGAGACAACACTCCAACCAACTGAGCCATCAGGCCAAGGCTATTTGTACTATTATTACACTCATATTTCTAGTTTGCCACAGTCTCTTTACAGGGCAATCTGGCAATACACACACAAAAAAAACTCTTAAATTAAAAGTGACTTATAATTGATTGTGAATATCTGCCTTTGGCACTGATGCTAAAAATAAAATTTTGCATACTAGTGACAGAATAGATTAAAAATTACAGGGTAGTTTAATAGAAAAACAAAAAATATACATAATAATATCATAATAATCTGTATATACCCATACAACCTATGGCACATTCATAAAATTAAAAACTAAGTAAGGTAGAACTTACACATATTGATATAGAGTGAGCACCATACTATACTAAATCATCAAGTAATTATTGAGCACCTACTATATTACAGGTAAGTTTTCTAAGTACTGGGTTACAGTGAACAAAATGACATTCCCGTCCTCTGGGAGGGATACATGGACAATAAACAAATACGTCAGATGATAGCGAGTGCTTTGGAAAGTCCTGAAGAGCTTAAGACAAATGGAAGAGAGGTGGCAATGGTATGGTATCAAACCCCACAATCAATAATTCTGGTAACTTCTTGCTCACACCACAGACAGATGATTTCCAGCTGCAGAGGTGTAGCTCTGTGGCAGTATCACTCAGGGACCCATGATGATGGGGCCCCCGGGAGGTCGTCAAGGCAGAAAAGAGGGAGAATGGAGGATCAAGCACAGATTCTTCTATGCTTCCACAGGTCACTTTCACTTACATTCTGTGGACAAAGCCACATGGCCTCATCTAAATCCAAGGTGGGAAGGAAATGCAATCCTCACACCCCCCATGTTCCAGAATGGAGAAGAGAATCCAAAAATCTGGGTGAGCTGGGCTGCTGTCTACACAGGCTTATGGTACCATGAATCAAGCCCTCTCTGATAAGGTGACATCCGAGTGGGGATGGGAAGGCAATGAGAAAATAAGCTCCGTGGGCATCTGGGCGAAGAGCATTCTGGGCACATAAGGGAGCAGAGCACAGGCTGGGAGAATTTTGCCTGGCTGTCTCAGGACGGCAAGGAGACTGGCTGGCTGGGTGTGCGTGGGAGCCGATGATCCCGGCATGAAGACGATGCCACAGAAGTGGCTGATAGCTGTGCCTCAGCGAACTTCATGGGCTACTCAGTCTGGGAATTTGGCTTTGATCCATGTGAGGTGGACTAAAAGCAGGGGAATGACAAGATCCCTCTTATGCTTTTCAAAGATCATTCTGGCTACTGTGACAAACAGGAGGCAAAGTGGAAGCAGGGAGACAAATTAGAAGGTAGCTGCCATAATTCACAAGAGATGATGGTGGCTTGGGACAGGAAGATGGCACAAGAGGGTCAGAAGTGGTCAGATTCTGCATATATTTTTAGGCACCATACACAATGGAGGAAAGTAAAGAAAAAGAAGGTAAATAGTATAGGCATTATGGTACCATCTGTGTAACTCTTAACTGTAGCTCGCTCTGGGCAATAACTAGCACTGGGAAGAAGGGGATAATTACTTTTATCTCATATTGTTCTTTATAATTGTATTTTTCTCTTTTCCGCCATTAGCATTTATAATGTTTCGCAACCTCCAATAAACACATTAGAAATGTGGCCCTCGGATGAGCATATTTCAAAAACAAGTAATTTCAAAAATATTATGAACTACAGGTTAGGCATTGAAGGAATAGATTCAAATTACATGCATACAAATTTTTCAGTGAAAGAGAACAGTGCATTCAAGCTATGAAAAACTATATCGTATTATCTAATTGGATCCTCCCAATAACCCACAAATAGCTATCTGAAATTTATTCATTGGAACACTGATTCTTTCACTCAACATACTCAATTATTGAGTACTTTACTATGCCAGTAATTACATTAGGCACTGGGGGAAATTACATGAAAGCACAAAACAAATGTAACAAGCTCAAAGTATAAATAGTGCAAGACATGACTGCTTTAGAAAAATAAGAGAGTACTGCATCGAATCACATGAACAAGGGCAGACATAACAACTCAGAAGCAACGGGCCTACAATATTCAACATTTACAATTCTTACTAGACTATTGTGTCCAGTTTGGGACTCCAGACTATGGACAGATATGAAACCTTGGAGACTTTTCAAAAGAAAACCACAAAGACAATGAGAGGATTAGCAAGTAAAGTTTATGAGGAAAAACTATAGAAAGGGGATTATTTAGCTTGCAAAAAGAATATGAATGATGATTTAATATTGACCCTTAGTGTGGCCAACAGTTTTAAAAATCCTAACTAACTGCTCTCTACTTCAACTGGGAGAGAAAATAAGGAAATGGTTTAAAGCTGCAATGTCAAGTTAGACACAGCCAAGAGTGAAGGTTGTCAGGCCCAGGTAAGAAGGCCCGGCATTTCTTCCTCAGGAGGCTTGGTCTTTAAAAAGATCAATTTTCATCTGCCTGAATGACTTCTCAAATCCCCTTCATCCTTCTGATTCTGTCTCTGGAGAAAGGGATTCCTTGACCTGGCTTAGCAATTCATTCCTATGCCAAATAGCCTTCAAGGTCAGGAAGCGCTCTAATATAATTCACCTAAATAGATCCGGCTTCAACTTGAATCCATTTCCTCTTGCTCTTCCTCTCTCTCAGTGAAGAGAAAGAAACATTTGTCATGGAGCCCCATTTCGGAACATTTCAAATAATTCAAGACAGCAATTTTGTGCTCTGGCCTTCCTTTCTCTGGGCTAAATGATTTCAATTCCTTCAAT
Source organism: Anoura caudifer (assembly GCA_004027475.1). Classification (NCBI taxonomy): domain Eukaryota; kingdom Metazoa; phylum Chordata; class Mammalia; order Chiroptera; family Phyllostomidae; genus Anoura; species Anoura caudifer. The sequence continues at coordinate 83,370 of PVKU01006568.1, forward strand.
ATTTCAAATTTTTTGCCCACCTTTTAATCTAGTTCCCTAAAGCATCAATCACAGCACCTCAGTTTGCAGTACTGAATTGAAGAGAAACTCTCCTGGAACCTCTGTGCTCCTTGCATCTCTTCTGTGCAAAAAAACAAGCTTTGATGAAGATGCGGAAGGGCATAATTTTTTTACGCCCTGAAAGCTGAACGATCTGTTCAGAAGAGACAATTTCTCTTCTACTTCCTAAAACTTAAATGTTTGTGGTTCCTGCATATCGGTTTACTCAAAAATCTTTTTGTTGCAAATGCCAAAAACCCAATTGGAACTACCTTAGAATAAAAACTGAATTTATATAATCAAGCCACAGAGGCAGGGATGTAGCTGCACCTCAAAATTTAGACTCCAATATCAAACACAACCAGAACTTTTTGCTTTTAGTCTTTTCATTCTTCACTACGATTCAGGTTCAATCTTTCCTCCCACTAACAAGTCTGGGAGATTTTAACTCTTAAATATGAATTAAATATGTGCCCTCCTCTATCCTGAAGTCAAAACCCAGCAATCTGTTCCCAATTACCTCTTGTCAAACTGATGCAAGTTCCTACCATGAGACTTCCCTATTCTCAGCCTCTTTCCTTCTCGCCCATTTGAAATGGCATCATGTCATTTCTCTGCTTGTAAACCCTGCAAAAGTCCAAACTTCGACAACACTCAAGACCCTTGAAGTTCTGCATACTTCTGCATTCTCTCACCTCAATCTCTCTTTATACTTTAACTGTTCTGAACTACTTGCATTTTCCTGTTTCCGCCAGAGCCTCTTAAGTACCCAGGACTATCTCTTGCTAATGCTTCAGTCTGAATGCTTCTCTCTACTTGATCTACCAGACAATTTTCTAAAACTCATCCTTCGAGAGGCAATTCAAATTGGATACCTTGTTTTAATGTCTCTAGTCAGAGTTAATTAGTCCTGTGGAGGGGAAAGTGTTATAGTGCAACGATAAGCACTATCATAGAGTTCATTTTCCAATTATTTATTTTATGTTACTTCATTCTTCTGCTTATGTTTCCTGCTAGAGTACGAACACTTTGAGGGTACAGAGTTGATCTCTTTTTCATCCTCAAGCCCTACCCCTTTATTTATAAGCTATGTTACCTCAGTGTCTTCACTTCTAAAACAGGATGGTGATAACATACCTAATCCATAGGTTTACTGTGAGGACTAAATAATCAACAAATATAAAGTGCCTAAAATAAAAAAAAATGCCTGGCATGGAGAGCACCCAATGAATGTCAGTTGTTGTCACTATTACTGCTATTTGCTGTATTTTTACCATTGCACTGGTTCACTGTAATACTCAGTAAATTGTGGATGAATAAAGGAGTGGTTAGATCAGTGTGAGAAGAAACAAAGTAATGAATGTATCTGGTGGCATCTGAATCTCCAAAAACACTATTTCTGCAGCTTCATAATTTTCCTGAAGTTTTTGAATGCCAGTTGGGACTTGGTAGTAACCAAAATTTGCTACTAACAGAGAGAGAGTGAATGATGTGTAAAAAGAGACTAGGTGATGCCACTGAGGTTTGCACTGGCCTGACCTAGGGCCCTTCAATCGTAGCCACGCCAGGTGACAGCTGCGCTCAGGTGGCTCCTAGCAAGACCCTGCACAGGCTGGACACCTTCACATGCTTTCAGAGAATCTTCTTTCTGGCAAGGCCAAGACCTTCTGGGAAGGAAAACTGGCATTCCAGCTACATAAGCTGGGCAATCACATCCCCTTCCCCCACTTCCCAGTGTTCCCCATCCTACCTTTCCATCAGCACTGGGGAGAGAAGATTGCCCTTTCTGATGTAGTGTGTCCCAATCTTTCTGTATGAAATGCTCTTGTGGGCTATAGAACTGAATCTTCATAATAATCCTAGGAGGTTTTTTATTACTCTCAAATTACAAACCAAGAAACTAATAAACCAAAACCTATTGTTGTACTTCTCCGAAATCTACTTTTAAGAGGACAAAGGACAAAAATAGGAAACACAGATGGAGTTTATCTTGCATGTTTATACATCTAAAATGCCTTTGGAAAGAAGCAAATAAATGAGAGAAAAAGACAGGCAGAGAGAGAAGGTAACCAGGACTGTATTCACCAAGAAAAAGCAATACAATGTAGATTTGAAAATAAAGATGTGGCACTTGATCTCTTATTGTTCCTGGCTGTGTTCCATACCTTTCTATTGATCCTCCAGTCTTAATTAAGTCATAGATTTTGGAGTCAGATATTTTGTTCTCAGCTCTGCCAATGGCTGTGTGAATTGGGGCAAATGTATGGGGAGGGGGCAGGGAGAGTGTAAAAGAGAAAGACAGACATAGAGACAGGGAAGGAAAATATATGTACATACATGTAATTCCTCCCTTCTCTCATAAATTTTCAAGGTCTATCCATTTCGTCACTGAGAGAAGAGGAAATAGCATCATACATACATTGTAAATCTTGTGGCTTGTGCCCTGGAAAATCCCTGCAAGATAATCTAGTCCCATGTCCTCACGTTACAGAGTCAAAGTACTTACAAAACAAATATTACCAGTCAAAAGGTATCTATGCCTTGTCTTCTTCCACTAAAAGAAGTTCATAAAACTTTGCTTTCTTCCCAAATGTGACTCAACATGAAATAACTCAGCCATAGGTAGCATAGTTCTTTATACACATCCATAGATGCTATATAAGAACAAGTGATATAACAAACTAAACAGCAAGTGAGAACACAGCCCCTGCCCATGTCTTCTCTCAATAATGAGAACTACCACAGCTTGGAACAAAACCGTAATGGCAGGTGTGTTTCCAAAAGGGCTGAATGTCTGGGGCACAAAATAAAGAACAAGATAAGGCTCTGTCCAACATCTTCCTCTAACAGGCTCCCACTTAATATACTTTGGGTGATGGTCTACCATCTGCTGTGACAATATTTTTCTCCTGTTAATGCACAGCTTCTTAAGCAGGAACCTTTTTATCCTATGCCCTGGTACCTTTTTATTCTATGGGGTTATAGCTTCTTTTCTTTACTTTATGGAGTTCAATCGTCAGAGTCCTCGAGGGATAATAATAACCATGCTATGATAGGTTTCTCAGCAGAATGGTTGATGCAGTCATAGAAATATGACTTACTGATAGAAATGTCTCCCTGGTCTTAAAATTGCCATGATTTCTACCAGCCAAACCTCTAAAATACTTTCTAAATCAGTGGAAAATGTTGGCGTTTAACCAACACAGGGCTCTAAGAATTCTTTTAAAGATTTAACAAACTGTTTTACTTTGGTTTCAGCCTAATTAGGAGGGGGAAAAAAGTTTTCAACCTCATTGTGAGTGGATTTTTTAATTCCTTTTCGTCTTCTGAGTGCCATGGTAGAAAGAACCCTGGTTTAGATGTGAGGGGATCTGGGTTTGAGTCACAGCAGTGCCCCTGGTCAACATGGTGCTTTAGGAAAGACATTTACCTTCTTGGTCTGCAAAAGGAATGGCAATTCAACCAGACGGCATCTAGATTTATCCCACTATTGGCATTCAACTCTCAAATTGCATTATCAACCTTTTCTGAAGCCCAAACTCTAACCTAATCTTGAGGAATCCTTTAAGATCTAGAGTCACTTATTCCCCCACCCTCTCCAAAATAAGGCCAAATAGTGATAGACATTGGTTGTTATCATAATTATTCCATGAATTTCTTTCAAAATAGCCGTTGTCTGTATAACAGGGTCACAGAGGTAGGGAGAGGTGAGAGAGAGGGAGAAAGAATTTAGATGACTTTGAAGAAAATAGGAGGTATCCTCAGAGGCAAAGGTGCCACAGACCTGCAGATTACCCCTACCAGTGACTCTGCTCTGAGAGAACAGGCTGGAGATGAGCCCCAAAGGTCTGACAGCACACAGAGTGACATCACAACCCAGGGCAGTTATACTGTCCTAATCTATCCCCAGACAGAGGGACAAAGCAGGACCAGCAACCGAGCAGGGCCACACCAGACTTCAGCCCTCTCCTCAAGCTTGTTGTGTTTTCCTGTTCTGTTTTGTTTTTCTTTACTTACCACCATGGAAAAGACTTAAATATACTGACTCGGGTTCTGATCAGTTTATTTTGTCTTTAGAAAATCCTCTCTCTTTCTCACACGCACCTACAAACTTTTATTTTATAGCCCTTCCCTCAGATTCCCTTCATCTTTTAATAACGCCTCACTCTCAACCACACCAACAAAACTGCATTTCATTTTGCATGCTCCTCTTATAAAGAAGTGGATTCCAACTTAGACCTGAATTCAAACTTAGTCTCTGCTCTTTCCTCGCCTGGGACTTCTGGTGCTTTGTGATGTCTCCCCAAACTCTGATTTCCCGGAGGGAGGCGATGCTGCCTGGGAGGTGGGTTTTCCCAGCAGTTGTGAAATCCTAGCTCTGCCCCAATGGCTTTGAGAGCAGGAGTAAGTTCGCCCAGTCTCCTGTTTATTCACCTCTAAAAGTCTCCCTTTGCTCCCCTCTAAAGGTGAAAGACAAATCCCTGCTTTGGGGAGTTTGCTGAGAATTTAGTTTGATGACATAAATGAACTTCAACCCAGCTCCTGGCACAAACTAAAGATTTTAAGAATATTTTAATTTTTATGTTCTTACTACTGTTATTGATACATTAGATGAAGTTAAATAAGTCAGTAAGTAGAAATCAAATTAAAAAAAGGTATAGCCCTTGTCTTCAAAAAATTTAAAATACAGTATGATACAATTGAAAATATTTACATGTCCTTAGTGATTTACATTGCTAGAAGAAATTAATTTGGAAAAAAATAAACTGTTCTTATAGATTCTAAACAATACCAAGCACCAGGAATAATGTCTAAGAGTAGTAAGTGCTTAATAAATATTTGAATAGATTAATAAATATCTCCCTCTAAAATGTTCTATCAAATCAGGGAAAACCAGAAAATGCCCATGTTTACTCTCTCTTCCTGTGAGCCGTCTGCCTGGACCAAATCCCACAAAACTGCTAAGACCTGCTGATCAGCAGCTCCTTTCCCTGCCCTGCATTCATTCCCATGTGCTCCTAACCGCTGAAAGTGGGACTTGCAAATAGGGAAGCCAATTATCTCCTCTGCCTGCTCACTTTGGTCTCTGTCAGGAGACTGGGGTGATTAGAGGCCTTTGAAGTACAGCATCCTGGTCATAAAAGTGGTAATGGTGCCTCCTCCATCCTCTAGACAAAACTGCCATATTAGCACTCTCCAAAACAATTGTGGGTGAACCTTTTAAAAGGAGAGAGTTCACTAAGTATGATGCAGCATCCTGATTGGATCCTGGAACAAAAAGGGGACGTTAGTGTGAAATCTTAATGAAGTGTATAATTCAGTCAACAGTATTGTATCCATGTAAATTTCATAATTTTGACAAGTGGACAATGGCTATATAAGATGTTACCATTAGGGAAAGCTGAGCAAAAGATAGACAGTAAACCTTGTGCTATTTTTGCAACTTTTCTGTAAGTCTAAAATTATCCCTAAATAAAAAGTTATTTAAAAATTATCAAGGAGAGGATCAAAGATACTGGCCATTTGTTTGGGATATAGCGACCAGAACCACAGTAGGGAGCCATACCGTACCATGGCAGGTGCAAGAGTAGTGGGTAACTGTCATAATAATAGCAAACACATGCGGTGTTTGCATACGTGGTGATCAAAGTGCCTTATCTATATTAACTCTCCTAATCTGAACAGTCATTTATGATGTCAGTGCTATATTGTTATACCAGTTTTGTAGGTAAGGAAACTGAGGCTCCAAAAGTGTGAATTATCTTCCCAAAGTCACCAAAGTAGGAAAATGCGAAGTGAGCATTTTGAACCTAGGCAGTTTAGGTCCCAATCCCATGCTGTTAACATATAACATCTTACTACTACAGAAAGAGAGTAATAAATAAAAAGAAGCTAAAGGCATTATACGAAAGATGAATTAGAAATAATAGTAGAAAGTGTAATAATGCACAGTAAAAAGAAGCAAAGGTGCAGATGACTTGTGTTTTCATACCAGCTCTTCCACTAACTAGCTGTGATAACTTCAGCAATCACATGTTTTGAGCCTCTATTTTTTTTTAAATAATGGCTAAGGGAAATAAGCCAGGAAGTGAAACACAAATACCATATGGTCTCACCTATAAGGGGAACCTAATCAACAAAATAAACAAACAAGCAAAAAAGAACCAGTGACATGGAAATCAAGAACAAACTGACAGTGACCAGAGGGAGGGGTAGGGAAGGCAATGGGGTAAAGAAGAGGAAAGGTCAAGTCAAGGAACATGTGCAAAGGACCCACGGACAAGGACAGTGGGGTGGAGATTGTCTTTGGGGATTGGAAGGGGCAGGGAAGAACAACAGGGCAATGGGGGGGGTGGCAACAACTGTAACTGAACAACAATAAAAAATAAAAATAAAAAAGATAATGGTGATGATAGTACCAGTGGCAGATAATGAGAACCAAAATAATGCTTTAAAGTAAGAAATACAAACCATCAGCCACTCCTGCCACAATGAGTTGAGGTGGGAGCAACATTAACCTGGATATTTCCTTAATTAATTGAGTCAAAAAGATGAGCAACTTAATTTTTTAAAAATGAGCAACAAATCACCTGATACTTCACAGTGTAATAAAAATGAAGTAGTTGTAATTAAATAGTTAATGTAACTTAATGCCACAATAATTAAATAACCAAGTGAAAATAAAAGTGAACATCTGCATGTACTGGGCAGAAAATCAAAGCTGCTGAAACGAGCTGAATAACCATGGTTATGTGCTTTCTGCCCTCAATGTTTGGAAAATGCTTGAAGTGACACAGACATCAAAGATAATTCCGACAAGAGGTGATGGTAACTGTTATGACTGAAAAATGACTAAAGAGGAAGCTTCATCTGACCCAGACTAAAGAAAACTGGAGAATAAGGAACATTTTTTCAGGTAGAGAAGAGGGGAAGAACAGTGTAGGAAAAGAGAATTAATTTCCATTCACAGAAAAGACTGGGAAATAATGAGGAATTCTGAGAGGTTGCATCAGTTGTAGGGAAGGGAACTGAGAGGAGTGGGGTGGGGCCATCAATATGAATTGAACATGATCAGCAAAGACCAAGGAAGGGACTCAAATGAGGTTTGTAAGCAGTAGACCACTTTGATTTGATCTGATTTTGAGGAATGGTGTTAACTATATTCTTGTACCCTGACCTAATCAGGTCACATCTGCAACATTTGGTTCAATTATAAGCGTCCCATTTTGAGAACAGTATTAACAAATGGAAGCATATGCAGAGAGGCTACTGAGATGTCAAGTGAGCTGAAAATTCTCTTCAGTAATTATAAAAGAGCACGTTTAACTAATTTCTGCTGGTATAGTCAAAACTCCACCTCTTACCCTTGATGTCAAGCTGATTCTCCACACAATTTCACCCAAATCCATCAGTTATCTTCATTGCTATGCATGGAAGTTTTATTTTCTTACATAAGGGTGCAGAAAGTTGGAGTGGGTACAAGTGTGTGAGAAAAGGAGGAGGTAACTGGGAGAGTGGAGAAGGATAGAATAACATCTTTATCCTATCAGTCCCTTGGATTAGGCATAAATCTACTAAAGAGAAATGGGAAGAGGCTAATAGGTGTATTGCGGGACTTTATGATGTGACAGGGAGCTGTTTCTGGCATCTGAAGATAACTTAAGGCACAAAAGGAGGGAGATGCCCTCTTCGCCTTGCTGGCATGGTGCCCGGCACCATTTTTTGTAAGGATTGTAAACCTGGTTTTTCATGGTGCTCAGTGATAAGAAGTAAGAAAAAGTCAGAGACTAAGCAGGGCTGAGGCACATGGTTGTACTGCTGGAAAACGTGAAAAGTCCTTTGAAGATCTCCAGGCAGAACCAAGGGCAATTTGAGGACGAGGGCCAAAGTACTATAACATCACAGGTGGACACTATCAAGCCAATAGACAGTTGGCTACCAGTGACATATGGTCCACCTTAAAAGAAAGTGAACTAAAGGAAGATGACTAAATCCTGTTACAAAGAATGAAATATTAGATGAACCGGCCAGGAAGAATGGACAAAAATAATACAGAATTGAATTGTCAATGAGATTAGGTTACGGGGTATTTACCGTAAAATTGCAAGAGTTTGAGCTTTACAGGAGTTCTAAGCAACCTGAAGCTAAGCTGCCACCTCCCGACGAGGTAGAAGAAGATGGCAGACTCAGCTGAGAAAAGTTCCAATTTCCATTGTGTATAATCTTAAGTCAAACAAGGTTGAAAACTAAATAACTGTTTTAGGAAGGGAAAAAAAATAGGCCAGGAAAGTTTGAACTTAAAGCTAATGTAGAAAAACAGCTTTAGGAAGTCACAGTGTCTCCGGGTAGCACAAAAGAGCAAGTTAGCAGGAGTTTGACAAGCCATCCATCCTATAGCCAAGAAAAGACATAGCAAAATACCACTGCATTAATGCGTGATACACACACACACACACACACACACACACACACACACACCCACCCTCTGGGCTTCAAACACATGGAGAGCCTATGGTTGCCTAATTTTCCTGGTTCTGAAACCTGCAAATTCTTGACACATTCACTTACACATTAACAAAATATTTTCTTTTGTTCTTCCAGGATGACTAAAATTAAGCACAAGGCTGTCTTCACATGACTTTGCTAACCCTGGTGCCGGGAACTCAGAATTTCAGTCTTAAGGGTTAGGAAAACTGACAAGAAGCTGGGGGTGTGGGCAAAATAGTGCAGGGCATGTGCTCCCACCTAGTAAGTGGCATTGGATGCGGACGCCCAACCACAAAGAATCTGAGACCCCAGGTATAGGAAACTAGTGTCACTACGCCCCCAGGATACTCCTGATATAGCCAACTGCTGGGAAAGCATCTCACGCCTGTTTCTAATCCAGAGACTAGAGTGGATACCTTGGAACTTCTGGCACACACAGGATATGAGTATGTCAGCGTCAGCCCATACATTAAATGTTAGTACAGCGTATTTCTCTTACTTCTACATTGAAAAGTAAAAGCTACTTCCCCATGGAGCAGATACAGCCTTTTGGAAACCACTGCTCTCTAAACCTTTTTGATTGTCCACTACATCACTAAAATTAATTTAAATGTGCTTTTCATATGTTTGTTGCCTTATGTTGAATAGACATATAAAACCATACCATTAGGTATACTTGAAAATATGCAAAAATATGCATAAAAGAAAAAATGAAAATTAAATGAATGGTACTTGTAAACACTTTCATTTTGCTGTATTTATTAGTGATAAAATATTAATAATACTCTAAATAATGATATAAATTTAATGGTAAAAGTTAGTGCCCTAATAAATACAATAACAATAGTTTTTGATATCTTATTTAAAAGTCTGTTGCAGCTTTAAAAGATACCTTACAAGAACACATACATGTACCAATGGAAGAAGTGCACTTTTTGCCATTTTTTTAGTCCCATTTGAAGATAATCAAGTTTTGTGTTTTTAATAAAGCTGATAAAATTCCTTCTTCCCACACATTAATGAAAAATGGGTTTATCTAAAGTAATACAAATGTGCACATTTTTCTATTTTTTAAATTTATTAGAATGACAGGTTAAAAAGATTATATAGGTTTCAAGTGTAAATTTTCTTTTTTTCCCTTTTTTTCCTCTTTTTTTTTGGCTCAGAACAAGTAGGTGTTCTCATCAACAAACTCAAGTGTACATTTTCTGTGATACATGATCTGGATATGGCAATAAATTTTAAATTTATTTTTAGTAAACTGATAAAATTTATGAAACATACTTGGAATTTTTAAAATTTTTTAAAATTGTATTTACGAGTTTTTAACTCTATTGTATAAGGATTTTTTTTACAGGAGACCCACTTGAATGCTATTCAGCAACAAAATTCACACAATTCCAAGCATCTGTTTTTCAAAATATTCTCTTCGTAGCATATGTATTTGTAAAATCTTCTCCCTTCATCACTTTAAAGAGAAGCACTGGGTATGTATAGATGCCCATAACTGTTAGTGGGCCACCTTACCAAAGCTGTCAGTCATTGTGGAAAGCTTACAATGTATGTCAGGCTCACTTTTTGATGAGAAACATCTGTATCACCAATCTTTACACTTATCAGTCCTTTTAAATATAGTGAGATAGTGGCTAGCTGTCACCAACATCCATCCTCCTCTTCTTTGGTTAAAAGAGTCTTTAGCTGGGCACATGGACACAGCTCTCATTTACATTTCTGTGACCCTTGCAGCCAGGTATGGCCATAGGGATAAGTTCTGGCAAATGGGAGGTGAGCTTATGTGAAATGAGACTTCCTGATTGTCCCCTCCTCTTTGTCAGGTCTCCTTTCCTTGAGGGCTGCAAGGTGGACACGGCACGGAACTGTCTTGAATCACACAAATGAGAGAAACACCTTGAACTGGAAGAGCAACAAGACAGAATAAACTCAAGTCTTCTGCCATCATGAAACTGTCATTCTAGCCCTGGATTGTACAACTTAGATTATTTTACAAGAAAGAGCAAAACAGAAATAAAAGTTCTAACATATTTTTTCTGTCCCACAATGGATCATCTCGAGCAATGGCACTTTGGAGAACATTGCTTAAGATGAGCACCAGGCTGAAGCAAAAAAGTCTGGGCGAGTTCACCAACAGGACTAATCTAGAAACAAGGCTTTCTCCCTTGTTTGCTTTATGCCCCACTCCTCCTTTTACCTTTTTTCTGATAACATTGCCTCGAAACTTAATTACAGATAATTTCATATGTTCAAAAATGAATTTGCCTGCCCTTTTAAAAATATATATGTACAGTTTTCACCAAAATGCTAACTGGAAATATCAAATCCACATATTATTTGTAAAATTATTTATTTAATACTTTAAATATGTGTTTAAAGATATCCTGTGCCAAATTTGACATTTATTATTCTTTTTCCATTTATTATTCTCAGTTTCCATTTATTATTCTTTTCTTTGTTCAGTTTTCCCCATTTCTGAAAGTGTACCATTTACTGTCCTTTACTAATATGTATTTTTCCTTCCATTCTTAATACTATTAGGGTATTTTTCTCACTAAAGCTTCTCTTCTTTATAAGCTTTGTGTGACAAGAGGATCTGAAAAACATTTGAATTTTCCATGTAGACTTAGATAGCTCCTGAGAAGGCCTTGTGCCTACTTTTACATTGAAACAGATGCTGATAATTAGTCCTCAGATACACCCAACCTCCAAGTGTGCACACACGAGCATAACATAATACCTGCATATATCAGGAAGCAGTGTCACGTAGAATACATTGCCTGGACCTTAAACCTTGCTTTATCATTTACTAGGTGAACAAACTTGGGCAAATTGCTTAATCATTCCATAAATCCATTTCCTGGGAAGTAAAATGAGAATAATAATAATTGTGCTTAATTATAGGATTGCTGTGAGGATTAAATCATGCCAAGTGCCTAGAATAGTATCTGGTATGTAGCAACCGGTATAACTGTTATTATTTTAATCAACTACCTCGTTAGATTTATCCTGGCTGGTTCACTATCTTTGAAAATCCAGCATTAATGGTTCAATGCAAAGGTGTAAGTAGCACAGAAGTTTTGGAGATTCTATCAAACTGGACATGTCAGTGTGAGAGACAGAGTTTTACCAGTAGACAAAGCCAATTCATTTTCTCACCCAGGCGGAGGTCCCCCAATAACGACTCATTAGAACACAGCCATCCCCACTCAATCACATATTGTCTGTGGCCACTTCTGTGCTACAACACAGTTGTGTAATTGCAACAGAGACTGTGCAGCCCCCTAAGAAATAAAAAAAAAATATTTACTATCTGCCCCTTTACAGAAAAAGTTTGCCAACACCGCTCTAGGCCAGAGTTCAAAGTTCTTTCTACTCAAAGGCAACCAGGATGCCTGTGCCCCTCGTGTGCCTAAAAAGAACAGCCACCTCTCACACTTGCATGCACTCAGAATGCCTTTCTGTCCTCAGGCTGGAGCCTTTCATCTCGATGTGCCTCTCAAGTTGCACCATCACCATGATGAGGTTTCTTTAACTGGTTTCTCATTTCCCATCAGCTCGAAACTCCACTGCAGTGCATTTCCATTCTCCATGTCTTGGAGATGTTCAACTCCTGCTTCCACTGCCTGGTAGGAAATCCTGATAGGGTGGGAAACGCTAGGCAAAGAAGAAGAGTCACGAAAGAGTAGGAAGACAGTCAGTGTTCAGGCACAGGGGTGAGCGGTGGTAGAGAGGCCCCATTCATTTCTAACCGGCGAGTGGGCCTCCAATATTGAAAACCTACTGATCGGTTGCCAAGGGGTTTCCTCCCAATCTAAGTCAGACCACCCAGAATAAAAAGAAGAATTTAGAATTACTGATTTTATTTTTCTGAGATGGAAAGGATTCTAGGGATTCTGACAGTGGTTTTCAAAGTGTAATTCAAAGATCCTGGGATAGTCTGAGATCCCTTCAGTGGCTATGAAGTTAAAACTATTTTATATAATAACAATAAGAAACTATATGCCTTTTTAAACTCATTCTCTTACAAGGGGACAGTGCATTTACCAAAGGCTACCTGACATGCGATATCACAAAACAAGGAATGTAGAAGCCCACATAATAATCTAGCTGTTTTCTGTTAAACCAGACATGAAAGGTATTTGGAAAAGCCATCTCTTGTTTTCCCTAAAAGTGTAAATACAGTTTATAATAATATTTTATTTATATGAACATATATTGGGTCTGTTTCTTATTAAATTATTTAACAAATAGATAGGTCTTAATTTCTCAATTTGAGTTTTTTTCTCTGATAAACAGCATTATGCTGATAAGGCAGATCACTGCATAAAAAGCTGTGATTCGTAGCATTTGCTAATTTCCATGATGTAAATACTTCCTCCACATTGAATTGGAGCTACCAATGGTTTCACTACAAGGTTATAGAATTCTTGAGTAATTAACAGTTGGCTCTCACAGCACGAACACCAGATTAGCTCCTAAACATATAGCTACACAAGCCCCTAAGTACTGTTGGAGAGGGAAGGGGTCCTGAGACCACAATGTTTAACCACTACTGCTTCAGTGGAACCCCTCACCTCCTTCCACCCGTGAGGCAGAGAGACTCCAATGCTCATCTCTGAGGTAAGCGGCAGCCCAGGTACCAGAAAGCTCAAGTACAGGGCCTGCACTAGAACCCAGCTCTCTTTGCTCCTATTTCTCAAAGCTGAACTGGAAAGAAAATGAATATTTTCCCAGCACACTTAAGTACATAAACCCGATTTGATGTGAAAGACAGGGAGGGGTGGCAGTGGGTAGGAAAGGTGAGAAAAGAACGGTGAAGAAAAATAATTTTTATTATAAATCTCAAAGGACAAATGACATAGAAAACATGGATTTTTTTCAATAAAAAATGAAGATTTTAAAAAATTAAGGAATATTAAACAAGGGATTTAACTCTCTAAAACTTACTTTTTTAAAAAATGAAAATATTCCAAAGCTAAGTAAAATTAACAGGAAAAGTAGCCTCCTAAGACCAAACCCTCCTTATTCCTTATATTTCCATCCCCAGCAAAAAGAGTGTTTTAACAAAATCCTTTCAAAAAAATAAAATCGTAAGTCACAGGGTGACTTACGTAAAACACAGGGTGTTATGCACTTCCCCTTTATTTGAAGGACGAGGGTACAACAGTCCACTTTGAAGGACAGCATTGCAGCCCGACGCCCTTAGGGTATACTCAATACATCTCATTGTAAATCAAAATCCATCTCTAAAGGAGAGATACTCATTCCTTCTAACTGTAAAAGTAAGGCCTAGTGCTTGTTCATCTCTTCCTAAAGAGAAAACTTGGATTAAATCTTTATCTGAATCAATCCAGAGCATTCTCCAGGTATATTCAGGTATAAGCTTATCATGCCACCTTCCTGTTGAGTCCTATAAAATAGAGGACCAGGCTGACATGGGGACAGCATGCTAACAAGTGCATATAAAACTTACAGCAATCTGTAGAACACAGTCCCAATTCCCACTGGGAAATTTTAGTGGCACTCTTGAAATTCCAGATCTTCATCAGAAATAGCAGGTGTGACAGACTCTCAGGAGCCAGACAAACAGCATCTCAAACCCCAAATCAGGATGTCACTACAATCACAACAGCTGGTGTCAAGCAACTGCACTTTGTGTATGCACGCAGGGTATGAAACTACGGATAACTGCATCAGTGCACACACCCAACTAGAATGAAACTTGAACAAGCAAGAAGAAATTCCAGAAAGATTTAGAAACTTAAATTTTTCTTCAAGAAATCAACTTTAGAACATCTTTTAGAACTTCCTTTAGAATATGCCTAAGCAAAAATTTTTCTAGATGTGGTGCATGTATACAATAGAATATCACTCAGCCATACGAAAGAATGAAATGTTGCCATGTGCAATACCATGGATGGACCCAGAGGGTATGATGCTCAATGAGACAAATCAGATAGAGAAGGAAAAATAGCATATAATTTCACTTACATGTAGGACATTTAAACAAACAAACAAACAAAACAGAAACATGCTCTTAGATACTGAGAACAAATTGATGATTACCAGACAGGAGGAGGGTTGAGGGGGCATGAGTGGAAAAGGAAATGGGGTTGAGGTATACAAATCGCCACTTATAAAAACAGCCATTGCCCTGGCTAGTGTGGCTCAGTGGATTGAGTGAAGACCTGCAAATCAAAGGATCGCTGGTTCTACTCACAGTCAGGGCACATGCCTGAGTTGTGGGCCAGGTCCCCAGTAGGGGGAGCACGAGAGCCAACCACACATGGATGTTTTCCTCCCTCTCTTTCTCCTTCCCTTCCCCTCTCTCTAAAAATAAATAAGTAAAATCTCATAAAAATAGTCATGAGGATGTAAAGTACACCATGGGGAATGTAGTAAATATTGTAATAACCATGTATGGTATCATAGATGGGTATCTAGATGGGTGCCACTAGACTTACCAAAATAATCACTTTGTAAGTTATATAAATGCCTAATCACTATGTTGTACATCTGAAACTAATGCAATTTTGTATGTTAACTGTAACTTAAAATGTAATAATTTTTTAAAATTTTCTATTCTTACTCTTCTCTTTAAAATGTCCTATTACATTTTTGTTATATTCTCATAATATTGATAATGGTCTGAAATATCTCCAATTCATATTTATATTTTACTTTTTCTTGTTTTTTTTAATTGGTCTCCACACCCAATCATGGAATCTGAACTCAGAATAGGAACTACATTCCCAAAGTGTCGAACAATGCCTGTGACATAGAGGATCTTAATAAATGTTTGTTGAATGCACAACATATGAACCCACCAGGGTCAACCTCTCCTCTATTCAATTTTTCCTTCTTGTCTGTCTTCCAAATCTCACATGAACACTTCTCATTGGCAGACACTAAACTGGAACCATATGGTGCTCGGTGAACACAGTTTCTTATTTTTCCTCTGTCTAAGAATGTGTAAGTGAGGAACCTAAATTGAAATTTGATGATCTGTCATGAGGAGGTTGTACCCTGGGTCTCACCCCAGGCTCCTTTTGGGTTACTTCACCAAGATGGGTGTAAAAAGTTTCATAACATCTCCAAAGCTCCATCAAACATCAATGCATAAGCATTATTTTCCTATAGAAAATGAATGGCTCTGAAAGTTGCAAGCAACAAAATAGAATAGTGAGCCCCCCGCTAAGTAGACCTTATGTAACTGGAGTGACACCGAATTCCAGAAGAACAGAAACCAGAAGTAAAATACAATACAGCAGAACCAACAAGGGTGGTGGTGGTGGCGGTGGTTATTTTAATTGTCTTTCTGTTGCTTAATGAGCACCACTCCTGTTTCAGAACAGGCGGAAAGGGAGTCTGGCGTGGACTGCATGCAGGTGTGTAAGAAGCTAATGGAAGTGACAGCTAAGATGACATATAACCAGGGTGTTGAAAAATGAATTATCCATGTGGTTTAAATGGGCCAAATGATATATTGGAACATCATGTGGTTTAGCACAAAGCATGGCATTCAAGATGGAAGATCCAAATCCTAACCCTGGCTCTCACACAGACCACTTTTATGAGACTGAATGAGTCATTTAAACCACACCGCGCTGTGGTTTCTCCCTCAGTCAAATCAGTGTAGCAAAATGGATTGCCCAGTCAGAGCACAGGATGTTGGGAGGAAACAAGGAAGGGGACAACAAACGCAGCCTATTCTGAACGCTGCAAGGTGCACGCTGTGAGCAACGTAATGGCTCTTATTAGGTCACTGTCACGGCAAGACTCTTGCAAAGTTAATTTGTCTTTCAAACTGATAAATCCCACTTTTCTAAACTGATGCCGTACATTAGAAATACTAGACTTCATTGCTTTACTTCTGTATTCCCAACCTTTATATGAATTTTCATTATATACCACAAACATTTACAATTAGGGAATTCATTTTAGTTACAGTAACCGTTGCCAATAATTTGCCTGAAAGATCCCCTCTGGCCAGAAATATGCATCCTTGTCCCTGTATTCACAATCTTATATTTAGTCCTTGCCAACAGGCTGTTTAGGTTGCTCCAAATCAAATAAACTCTGCAGCCCACACAGTAAGTATTAGATCATTACTGCGCAGGCGGTACACAGGCTGGAGGTGCAAACAGAACTCAGGGCAGAAGGGAATCACCAGACCTGAAATGAGACACAGAGGCAATTATGCCAAGTGGGGAAAGGGAGAGACAAGAAGTCAAAATAGCTGCACTTAAATACCAGCTCTGCCACTTAAAGTATGACCTTGGCCCATCTTAAAGAGGACTTTGGACCTCAGCTGTGAGAGTGGAATAATAGATGATGACAGGTGAGCAAAGTTAAGAGGGTGGGAATTACTCAGCTCAGCAAGCACTGGGAGCACGTGAGCGAATGAGCTTTAGAGCCACACTGCTTGGGGCTTAATTCTAGTTCGAACTCTAACCCCACGACCCTGGTCAAGACACTTACCCTCTCTGTGACTCAGTTTTCTTTTCTTTAAAACAAGGATAATAATAGTGGCAACTTCACACTGAGGTGAGAAATGAGTGAACCTGTGTAAACCTTTAAGAAGTATGTGGCATATGATAGCACTCAAGAAGGCTGGCTAGCTCTGGCTGAGTAGCACAGTTGGTTGGAGCATTGTCCCGAGTACCTGAAGGTTGTGGGTTTAATCCTCAGTCAGGGCACATACGTAGGTTGTGGGTTTGATCCCTGGTTGGGCTGCATATGGGAGGCAATCAATGCATGTTTCACTCTCACATAATGTTTCTACTTCTCTTTCTCTCTCTTTCCCTTCTCTCTCTAAAATCAGTAAGTGTACCCTCAGATGAGGATTAAAAAAAACATTGGTTTTTGCTATGCACCAGGCATGGAGGACACAAAGATCAAATAAGATATTATCCACGCAGAAAAGAAGTCATAATGTGTATCAGATGATTTCCCAAGGTCTCTTTCAAATTAATGACTCTCCTAATTTTAGCTAATTTTAGCTTCTCATCTCTCATTTATATCCTTATAGCCAAGAACTTTCACAAAAATTGCGTGTTTACTGTAAAGTGGTTGCTTGTCTGCCATTGTAGGCTCTGTCTCCCCTGAGAAATACTCATGGGTGACGGTAGCATTAACCCACTCTACAGCAATTGCTGTATTACAGAGAACAAGTCATCACGGGACCTGGAGCACAAGCAGTGATAGGCGTACAAAAATCAGAGCAGTTTTCATGAACTTCTTGCTAGAAATAAGACAAGGGATGGCAAATACACAGAAAAAGTTCTTTTCATTCTTTCCGTGAATCTGCTCTTTATTGAAGAGCCCCACGTGTAAGGAACAAATACCAGGTTTAATAAACTCGGAATTAAAGACACTTTGAAAACGACACTACAGTAAGTTTCCTAACCCAGCGTTTCATAGCAATGGCTGTAAACAATTCACCCTCTTTGCAAAACTACAGCCTTCCTAAGATGCTGTTCTCTCTCAGCAGATGTCCGTCCTGAAGACCTCATGTTCTCTGTGAAAGTCATACTTCATTGACTTTCCATCAC